>JAZHYW010049671.1:0-49298 GCA_037355805.1 Ixodes ricinus | reverse complement strand
GGAGGGAAACTCTTACGAGGGAAACCCTCACGAGAGAAGCCCCAGTGAGAGTAACGTCAAAACGTTACCCTCGTGACGCCACATGTGTCGTCATTATGGGAAACACGGGACGTCACGTGACGTATGACGTCCACGCATCTAACATTGCCAATATTTCCGCTAAATTTAACGGGGAAGGAGGAGGCGCATACCCTTCCCCCGTACCCTCCTCCTTCTCAAAAGCTGCGCTCCAAATCGTCGTTACAGAGAATTGTAAACGTCTTACATGTTTTTGCTTGAATTGATAGCTTGTATTGACATATCATTGCTGTACAACATAGACCTGGGCCTTAATTTTCGCTAACTTAAACATCGCTCAGTAGTAAAAAAGAAACCATTAACTAAATAAATTGCACTTTTATAATGTGAATAAAGCTATATAGTACCCATTACGAGTAAAAAAACTACGCTACGTTTTCCCATAGCAATACACAGGAAGACTGCAAAAGTAGACTGCTTGCTGTCTGCTTCAATTTGCAACCGGAAGTTCCGTAGACACTAGCTCCAGCTGATCCTCTAGCGTTTATTGTGACAACTCTATGCTGGCTTCTCGCAGCCGCGATGCAATCGAACGCACTCAAACGCTCCCAAACGCAACTGTGCGTAGGGGCCTTAATTTGCAACGAACAGTCTGCTAAAAATGTAACACTGCGCTGCCTGCTGTCAATAGATCGCATGTTATATGTGAACCGTTGCAGAGCTTACGCAGCCTACTTGTTATTTTAATATGAGTGTGCTATGTCTCATACGTTTGTCGAGCGATCGTCTACTTCACGCTGCCACTGTTAATAATATGTCAAATCCCTCGCGAACGGGCAAGAAGCTGCCAGTGCCCCAATAAACGATGCTTGGACCACGACGGGTTTGGACAGACGTCCCAGTCTCCAAGTCATCGTCAACACGAGTACACTCTTCGGAATTCGGCCTTAGCGTGAATTCTACTGCTCAGGAACTTCAACTTCAGTCTTTCTTGGATATGATGTGTATCTACAAGGCAATAAAGCTACGTTTAACTTGAACTGCAAAATTTTGTTTCTGAGAATCCAGTACACTAGGCAACCAGTAGACTTGCGCGAGGCTTGTTTCTTCAGTTCTGCGCCATTTGTGGGGAGCAACTTTGGAGTCGAAGACGACTAAGAGTAAGGGTTCAAAATGTAGTGGCTTGGTACCAAATGTAAAGAATCCACTTTTCGTCCGAGGGCTCTAAATGCAAGGGCGCAAAGGTTAGTCTTGGGAGTCCAACTTTGAGGAGACTAACCGTAGGGGAGCAAAGGTTGCTCCCGTCCCCGTTTGTCCCCCAGGGGACTAATGGTAGTGTCAGCGCATTTCCTAAGGCACTAAGTCGCGCTACCTTTTTTCTTGGAGTAGCGGCGTAGTGCCGCGCAAAGCATGTTGGAAACCTAATGCTCACGGTTTCGGCTTCGGTTTGCCAACCTCAATTCAGCGCATCCCGCCACGACCAAATGCAGTGCATGCATTTTGGAATATATGACTTTCCTTAAATTTATAATACCGTAGGTGTTGGCTACCAACGAATCGAATGCTGGGCCGTGCGTTTTGGGGGCTCCCGACCTATCAGAGTTGGTGCGCAGGTAAATGCAGGAAGAGGTGAACTGGGCCGATCTTCCTGTTCTATCGTCTCAATGTCCCAGGCTTCTTGAATTATCCGTGACCCGGGAGGGTCATTCTCCACTCTGGAGTTGTAGCCAGGCTGCCAGAAAGGTACGGGACGTGGCCGGCCGCATTCCTACTCCTCGCTAAGTCTAGACAGTCCGTGTTTCGACGGGGTCTCTCGCGAAGATAAATAGCTGCAATGCAAGCGAGCGCTGACTTTATTTTCATGGAGTGCTGAGATACACTACTTCGTCAACGGGACGATCAAAATCGAAACCATGCCACTTCTCTCCATGGCCAAAGAGGACCCATAGTGCAACACCCGCAGTACTCCTTGCAGGGATTATTTAAAGGGAGTCCATTCAGCAATATACCTATTCCGAAATTGAAGATATCCCAGCGGTATAGTGTCGTGCAAAGCATCTTGGGAACACATTGACTACAGTTCCGTGACGACATCCCGTCACGACCAAATACATTACTTGTATTTTCGAATATGTGACTTTCCTTAAATTTATAGTACTGTAGGTGTCACCCACCAACACAGATAAAATCCTGGGGTACGTTTTTGCTTTAGGTTTTCGACGTACCAGACTTTGTGCGCATGTAAACAGTACTACGAAGGCACACGAAAGAAGAGATATACAGGCCGGGCACTCTGTTGCTACTTCTCCTCAGAGGGCTTGTTAAATTATCCGTGAGCGGGGAGGGTCATGCTGCACTCTATACTTCGTTTCAGCTTGTGTCCAGACGCAGCCGATGCTACAAGCACGAGCGTGTGGCCCTGAACAGTGCCTGTACTGCACGAGCGCGCGTGCTTGGCAGGGACGCTGGAAGCCCGGAGCTCGCGCTTGTAGCATCGGCTGCGTCTGGACTCAAGCTGAAACGAAGCATAGTGTGGTGGCCAGGCTGCCAGAAAGATATGGGACACAGCCGGCCGTACCCCTATTCCTCGCTAAACCTAGGCAGGTCCTTACGGCCACTGGAGGTCCGTGTTTCAACAGGGGCTCTCGCCAAGATAAATGGGTGCAATGCTAACGAGCGCTAATTTTATTTTCATGCAGTGCTGAACTGCACTACTTTGTCAGCTGGACTATCAAAATCGCAATCATGGCCATAGCCTCCTATAGACTAACAAAGCCTGGCACCAAAAGCGGCCGCCGAAATGGAAAAGGTGGAGCGGAAGACAACAGATGAGAGGAGTGCCACGTTACTGTGGCCCCGCTGCGGCGAGACGCGGAAACACACTTCTCCCGAGCGAACAAGTGTGTTTTGGGTCCTCGCCGCTGCAAAAGCTGTGTGCTGACGTCCAGGTTCTCCGAGAAATGACTCTTTGATGCTCTGTGATACCAGATCCTTGCGCTTCAAATCTGCGACCGGGCACTCTATGGCTCCGTCGTCGAACTGCCAGGCTTTGTGAGTAAAGAGGAGGCTATGTCACTGCACACGAAAAAGCCACGAAAATCTAGCCATAAACAACTTCGCTGTAAAACGAGGCCCGCCTTTCCGGCCCGCATAAGTAAGCTCTGCGGGCCTTGTAATGTGCATGCCAAAGTTTGTTTCGAAAAGCAACATAAACAATGAAGGATGTCGTAACACCGTGCGACAAATTTAAGCGAAGCATTGTGCGAGACGCGACGACTCGGCTGCGAATCGTCGTGACCCGAAGCCGCGGTCGCAACAAAAGAACGCCGCTGGCCACTCGCCGCAGTTTCATCTAGGCCATTGATAATTCTAAACAGTTTCAATATTTTGCTAGTACACGGGTATTGGGTACGCACCAATAACTTTCTGAGCATGAATGAATGAGACCTTACCTCGATCGATATGGGGTAAACTTCTTGCGAGACGCACGCCTGACGCACACCTGTGGCCTTCAAGACCGACGTCGCCGTATAGCAAACCGTTCGTTGACGTAAAAAACGTGCCCGCTTTGATAATCTTTTTGCCTTCTTTTCGTAGTGGCATCGCAGAAGAACGACCCCACTATAATATCTTGAAAGCCAGCTCGAAGAACTAACGCTCCAAACCCCGGGCACGTGCACCGCCATAGCTTCCGAAGCAAGGACCCGCTGTCGTCTGCTACCACTCTCAACATTACACGCCAGCCGCGGCGCAAGTGGCGCTGCGTGCGGTTTTCAAAGCGCACGCAGCGCTTTGAAAAGAAGAAGAAGATAAGGGCAGAAGGAGAAAACAGAGGTTAACCAAGGCGGCCTGCCTCGGTTGGCTACTCTGAGTTGGGGAAGGGGATGGGGAGATAAAAGAAGGAGGAAAGAAAAAGCAGAGGAGATAAAGCTAACATACTAGCACTCACGTTAACACTGTGGGGGCAGAATCAATAATCAAGAGAATACCGCAGTATCTAATGTGGCACTAAAATTAAGATACTGAAAATCGCTTTTCAAAGCGCCTTCTATAGGTCCTGCACGGAGTGTATAGACAATTGCAACCTTGCCGAACGGACTAGTGCCCCCATGCGTGCAAGCACGTGAGCGTGAGCGTGATCATAGCTTTGGCAGCAAGCTTGAAATTGCACGGTCTTACCCGCACTGGCAGACACATGGCGGCGGCCAGTACATTCTACTCCGCTCATTCGCCTTATGCAGCACGTCTACAGCGCCATATCACCCTCTAGCGGTGTGGGCACTCCACGTCCAAGAGAACGCATGGGCATCGTGATGTTCGTGTTGTCATGCTGTGCCGAGGGAGAGGATTACCGATGGCGCACCGAGGTACCGGATTGGCCGAGACAGCAGAGACGGCTGTCTTCGTTGTCTCGACGGGTTTTCGGGCCAATGGACGGCGGCAGCCGCCCCTCCAAATTCAAAAGAAAAAACAGCGAGGTTGCGCGCGTCCAACCGGTCCAGCTATGCACAACTTGTCGGCGCAAAAACCATGGAATTTCTCCTCAGTAACATGCATTAACTAGTAAAGTATTTGACCCGGCCGTCGATTCGTACTCACACTCATGGCGTCCCCTTGGGGCATATCTGTTATTTTGGGTGGCGAAAACAATTACGCGAGGTCGCGGTTGTCCGTTGAGAATGCCCCATTGTGCGATTGTGTGGTTCCATACACCTTCATTCAGTCCACAGATGGGGTCAAATTTGTGCCGTGGAAAGAGTTCTCGTATGATGCGACACTTTCGAAGCGATAATGCGCGGTTCTCAAAAGGCCATCTTTGCGTTGGCGTCATCGGAGATCAAGCTGTGACGGCTATTTTATACGCGGTCCCGTGTTACTGGTGTGGTCCCATAAGCTGAACACATTCCTTTCATTTCGCCCGTGTCCTAATTTCTTGTAGCTATTTCTTAAAACCTCGTCCCACCACAGCAACCAACAACAAACAATCTTTCTGTGGTCATGTGAACCGCAGCTTGTCAACGAGCTTTTGTCTTTGCTTGAGGGCCGAATGACATTTGTGCATCAAGAAGGCAAAGGCTACTTTTTGATCGCTAAAAAAATCTTCTTAACGCGCGGAATTGTTTTTCAACTGAACTCTTCGAAACTTGTTTATGTGCACGTCCGTCGTTTCGTCCGTCCATCCGTGAATGGACGGCGTCACGAAATCTTACCCCAACAGGTTTGGTTACCATTAAAACAATAACCAAACAATAATCACACCAACTCGAAATTAGACCAACATGTAGTCGTTCCTCAACAGGGATCACACCCAAACCACCCTCTCGGTCCGCAGCCCGATGTCGTACTTCTGCGCCAGCTGGACGGCTTTCTACGTGATTGGATTGGATTGAATTATAGCGGCTGGACCCCTTGTGCCGTGCAATCACAGTCTCGAAAACTGGATCTAGCAAAAAAAAGTATTACAAACCGATTTAGTATTACCGTGGCACCCCTTCGTCTTCCAAGTTTTCCGCCACCAGTCCTCTAGTTTGCGTTTTGTGATTTCCACTGCCTTTGTCCGCAAGGAAGTGGAAAGCACTTCCTTGAGGATGAAGGCACTATCACAGGGTCCATTTGTCGTCGGCACAGTTTGCGCATTGCCGCTGCACGTCGTCTGTTCCTGTCGCGCCGGCTTCAATTCCCGGAGCCCCAGTGCGACGGCATAGTCATTCCGATCGGGTGGCACGAGTGGCCTCAGCATACAGCACTCGATCACGACGTGGAAGGCTGTTTCCTCATGCTGGTCGCATATGCCTGACACGTGCTGTCTAAATTCTAGCAGAGCTGCCACATGCCGATCCTCCCCGGAGCGCAATGGGATATTATAGAGGAGGGTGATGACAATTAATAAACAGTATGTTATTTTTCAATCACCGAAACCACTTTTTTATGTAGACATGATTCAATGATCGCCTCTGAAGGAACACATTTTATGCATTATCGTACGTTTAAAATAAAGGTCGCGACCTTCTTTTCTTTTTATAAATAAACGCATGTGACACATGTCGCAAGAGACGTGTTCTGGCAACGCGACATGTTTCGCGCCTCTAACGACGCTCCAAACAGCCAGTTCTCGTAATCGGACACCTTCCGCCGACTGAGTCATGATCCATAAAACAAAGCTATATATAAAAAAAGAAGAAGACATTACATTCGTAGTTTTGATACAGTAACTCAAAACCGGTTGACAGACGAGCTTGGAATGGAGGCTTTAAAGTTGTGAGACTCGGGCCATCAACGACGCAGGTCTGACAACCACCGCAAAGGGCACAAGCTCCTTCTGGGATCTTAAAGGAGCACGTTGATTTACTTTTATATTCATTCGCGCTTTGAACGAGATGCGGCGCGCGAGACAAAACTTAGAAGAGAGAGAGAAAGAAAAAAAAGAAAAAGAAATCCTCTTGCTGTTGGCATTTTGTGCCATGCACGACGATGTCGTCTCGACGGGGATAAAGACAAAAACTTCGAAAAAGCTTTATAAGTTCCCTTCAAAAAAAAAAAAAAGGGGGGGGGGAAGAGATAGTTTTAAACTCCTTCCGCTCGCTTGCACTGTGGCACCTGAAGTCGCACCATCCCAGTGCTCTTACATTAGAGAGGTTTAGAGAACCCGGTTTCGAACATCCGATACGATACGATGGGCCCTCCGGTACGAACTTCGCGTATGCGCGTCTTCTGCGGTAGTGCATGCGCAGTTCGCACCAAAGCACCCACCGTACCGTATCGGATATGCAAAACGGTTCCCTAAAACTCTCTAATCGGAAAGTTTTAGGGAACCGTTCTCGAACGCCCGATACGGTACGATGGGCACTCCGGTACGAACTGCGCGTATGCGAGTCTTCTGCTGTAGCGCATGCGCAGTTCGTACCGGAGGACCTATCGTACCGTATCGGATGTGTAAAAACGGTTCCCTAAAACTCTCTAATGGAAAGTTTTAGGGAACCGTTCTCGAACACCCGATACGGTACGCTGGGCACTCCGGTACGAACTGCGCGTATGCGAGTCTTCTGCTGTAGCGCATGTGCAGTTCGCACCGAAGCACTCCATCGTACCGTATCGGATATGCAAAAACGGTTCCCTAAAACTCTCTAATGGAAAGTTTTAGGGAACCGTTCTCGAACACCCGATACGGTACGCTGGGCACTCCGGTACGAACTGCGCGTATGCGAGTCTTCTGCTGTAGCGCATGCGCAGTTCAGTCTGAGGACCCATCGTACCGTATCGGATGTGCAAAAACGGTTCCCTAAAACTTTCTAATGAAAAGTTTTAGGGAACCGTTCTCGAACACCCGATATGGTACGATGGGCACTCCGGTTCTAACTGCGCGTATGCGAGTCTTCTGCTGTAGCGCATGCGCAGTTCGTACCGGAGGAGCCATCGTGCCGTATCGGATGTGCAAAAACGGTTCCCTAAAACTTTCTAACGGAAAGTTTTAGGGAGCCGTTCTCGAACACCCGATACGGTACGATGGGCACTCCGGTACGAACTGAGCGTATGCGAGTCTTCTGCTGTAGCGCATGCGCAGTTCGTACTGGAGGACCCATCGTACTGTATCGGATGTGCAAAACGGTTCCCTAAAACTTTCTAATGGAAAGTTTTAGGGAACCGTTCTCGAACACCCGATACGGTACGATGGGCACTCCGGAACGAACTGCGCGTATGCGAGTCTTCTGCTGTAGCGCATGCGCAGTTCGTACCGAAGGAACCATCGTACCATATCGGATGTGCAAAAACGGTTCCCTAAAACTTTCTAATGGAAAGTTTTAGGGAACCGTTCTCGAACACCCGATACGGTACGATGGGCACTCCGGTACGAACTGAGCGTATGCGAGTCTTCTGCTGTAGCGCATGCGCAGTTCGTACCGGAGGACCCATCGTACCGTATCGAATGTGCAAAAACGGTTCCCTAAAACTTTCTATTGGAAAGTTTTAGGGAACCGTTCTCGAACACCCGATACGGTACGCTGGGCACTCCGGTACGAACTGCGCGTATGCGAGTCTTCTGCTGTAGCGCATGCGCAGTTCGTCCGGAGGACCCATCGTACCGTATCGGATGTGCAAAACGGTTCCCTAAAACTTTCTAATGAAAAGTTTTAGGGGAACCGTTCTCGAACACCCGATACGGTACGATGGGCACTCCGGAACGAACTGCGCGTATGCGAGTCTTCTGCTGTAGCGCATGCGCAGTTTGTACCGAAGGACCCATCGTACCATATCGGATGTGCAAAAACGGTTCCCTAAAACTTTCTAATGGAAAGTTTTAGGGAACCGTTCTCGAACACCCGATACGGTACGATGGGCACTCCGGTACGAACTGAGCGTATGCGAGTCTTCTGCTGTAGCGCATGCGCAGTTCGTACCGGAGGACCCATCGTACCGTATCGGATGTGCAAAAACGGTTCCCTAAAACTTTCTATTGGAAAGTTTTAGGGAACCGTTCTCGAACACCCGATACGGTACGCTGGGCACTCCGGTACGAACTGCGCGTATGCGAGTCTTCTGCTGTAGCGCATGCGCAGTTCGTACCGGAGGACCCATCGTACCGTATCGGATGTGCAAAAACGGTTCCCTAAAACTTTCTAATGAAAAGTTTTAGGGAACCGTTCTCGAACACCCGATACGGTACGATGGGCACTCCGGTTCGAACTGCGCGTATGCGAGTCTTCTGCTGTAGCGCATGCGCAGTTCGTACCGGAGGAGCCATCGTGCCGTATCGGATGTGCAAAACGGTTCCCTAAAACTCTCTAATGGAAAGTTTTAGGGAACCGTTCTCGAACACCCGATACGGTACGATGGGCACTCCGGTACGAACTGAGCGTATGCGAGTCTTCTGCTGTAGCGCATGCGCAGTTCGTACCGGAGGACCCATCGTACTGTATCGGATGTGCAAAACGGTTCCCTAAAACTTTCTAATGGAAAGTTTTAGGGAACCGTTCTCGAACACCCGATACGGTACGATGGGCACTCCGGAACGAACTGCGCGTATGCGAGTCTTCTGCTGTAGCGCATGCGCAGTTCGTACCGGAGGACCCATCGTACCATATCAGATGTGCAAAAACGGTTCCCTAAAACTTTCTAATGGAAAGTTTTAGGGAACCGTTTCGACACCCGATACGGTACGATGGGCACTCCGGTACGAACTGAGCGTATGCGAGTCTTCTGCTGTAGCGCATGCGCAGTTCGTACCGGAGGACCCATCATACCGTATCGGATGTGCAAAAACGGTTCCCTAAAACTTTCTAATGAAAGTTTTAGGGAACCGTTCTCGAACACTCGATACGGTACGATGGGCACTCCGGAACGAACTGCGCGTATGCGAGTCTTCTGTTGATAGCACATGCGCAGTTTGTACCGAAGGACCCATCGTACCATATCGGATGTGCAAAAACGGTTCCCTAAAACTTTCTAATGGAAAGTTTTAGGGAACCGTTCTCGAACACCCGATACGGTACGATGGGCACTCCGGTACGAACTGCGCGTATGCGAGTCTTCGTGTAGCGCATGCGCAGTTTGTACCGGAGGACCCATCGTACCGTATCGGATGTGCAAAAACGGTTCCCTAAAACTCTCTAATGAAAAGTTTTAGGAACCGTTCTCGAACACCCGATACGGTACGATGGGCACTCCGGTACGAACTGCGCGTATGCGAGTCTTCGGCTGTAGCGCATGCGCAGTTTGTACCGGAGGACCCATCGTACCATATCGGATGTGCAAAAATGGTTCCCTAAAACTCCCTAATGAAAAGTTTTAGGGAACCGTTCTCGAACACCCGATACGGTACGATGGGCACTCCAGTACGAACTGAGCGTATGCGAGTCTTCTGCTGTAGCGCATGCGCAGTTCGTACCGGAGGACCCATCGTACCGTATCGGATGTGCAAAAACGGTTCCCTAAAACTTTCTATTGGAAAGTTTTAGGGAACCATTTTCGAACACCCGATACGGTACGATGGGCACTCCGGTACGAACTGCGCGTATGCGAGTCTTCGGCTGTAGCGCATGCGCAGTTCGTACCGAAGGAACCATCGTACCATATCGGATGTGCAAAAACGGTTCCCTAAAACTCTCTAATGGAAAGTTTTAGGGAACCGTTCTCGAACACCCGATACGGTACGATGGGCACTCCGGTACGAACTGAGCGTATGCGAGTCTTCTGCGGTAGCGCATGCGCAGTTCGTACCGGAGGACCTATCGTACCGTATCGAATGTGTAAAAACGGTTCCCTAAAACTTTCTATTGGAAAGTTTTAGGGAACCGTTCTCGAACACCCGATACGGTACGCTGGGCACTCCGGTACGAACTGCGCGTATGCGAGTCTTCTGCTGGTAGCGCATGCGCAGTTCGTCCGAGGACCCATCGTACCGTATCGGATGTGCAAAACGGTTCCCTAAAACTTTCTAATGAAAAGTTTTAGGGAACCGTTCTCGAACACCCGATACGGTACGATGGGCACTCCGGAACGAACTGCGCGTATGCGAGTCTTCTGCTGTAGCGCATGCGCAGTTTGTACCGAAGGACCCATCGTACCATATCGGATGTGCAAAAACGGTTCCCTAAAACTTCTAATGGAAAGTTTTAGGGAACCGTTCTCGAACACCCGATACGGTACGATGGGCACTCCGGTACGAACTGAGCGTATGCGAGTCTTCTGCTGTAGCGCATGCGCAGTTCGTACCGGAGGACCTATCGTACCGTATCGGATGTGTAAGAACGGTTCCCTAAAACTTTCTATTGGAAAGTCTTAGGGAACCGTTCTTGAACACCCGATACGGTACGCTGGGCACTCCGGTACGAACTGCGCGTATGCGAGTCTTCTGCTTAGCGCATGCGCAGTTCGTCCGAGGACCCATCGTACCGTATCGGATGTGTAAAAACGGTTCCCTAAAACTTTCTAATGAAAGTTTTGGGAAACCGTTATCGAACACCCGATACGGTACGATGGGCACTCCGGTTCGAACTGCGCGTATGCGAGTCTTCTGCTGTAGCGCATGCGCAGTTCGTACTGGAGGAGTTATCGTGCCGCTATCGGATGTGCAAAACGGTTCCCTAAAAACTTTCTAATGGAAAGTTTTAGGGAGCCGTTCTTCGAACACCCGATACGGTACGATGGGCACTCCGGCACGAACTGAGCGTATGCGAGTCTTCTGCTGTAGCAGCATGCGCAGTTCGTACCGGAGGACCCATCGTACTGTATCGGATGTGCAAAACGGTTCCCTAAAACTTTCTAATGGAAAGTTTTAGGGAACCGTTCTCGAACACCCGATACGGTACGATGGGCACTCCGGAACGAACTGCGCGTATGCGAGTCTTCTGCTGTAGCGCATGCGCAGTTTGTACCGAAGCGACCCATCGTACCATATCGGATGTGTAAAAACGGTTCCCTAAAACTTTCTAATGGAAAGTTTTAGGGAACCGATCTCGAACACCCGATACGGTACGATGGGCACTCCGGTACGAACTGAGCGTATGCGAGTCTTCTGCTGTAGCGCATGCGCAGTTCGTACCTGAGGACCCATCATACCGTATCGGATGTGCAAAACGGTTCCCTAAAACTTTCTAATGGAAAGTTTTAGGGAACCGTTCTCGAACACCCGATACGGTACGATGGGCACTCCGGAACGAACTGCGCGTATGCGAGTCTTCTGCTGTAGCACATGCGCAGTTTGTGTCGAAGGACCCATCGTACCATATCGGATGTGAAAAACGGTTCCCTAAAAACTTTCTAATGGAAAGTTTTAGGGAACCGTCCTCGAACACCCGATACGGTACGATGGGCACTCCGGTACGAACTGCGCGTATGCGAGTCTTCTGCTGTAGCGCATGCGCAGTTTGTACCGGAGGACCCATCGTACCGTATCGGATGTAAAAACGGTTCCCTAAAACTTTCTAATGAAAAGTTTTAGGAAACCGTTCTCGAACACCCGATACGGTACGATGGGCACTCCGGTACGAACTGCGCGTATGCGAGTCTTCTGTTGTAGCGCATGCGCAGTTTGTACCGGAGGACCCATCGTACCATATCGGATGTGCAAAATGGTTCCCTAAAACTCCCTAATGAAAAGTTTTAGGAACCGTTCTCGAACACCCGATACGGTACGATGGGCACTCCAGTACGAACTGAGCGTATGCGAGTCTTCTGTTGTAGTGCATGCGCAGTTCGTACTGGAGGACCCATCGTACCGTATCGGATGTGTAAAATCGGTTCCCTAAAACTTTCTATTGGAAAGTTTTAGGGAACCATTCTCGAACACCCGATACGGTACGATGGGCACTCCGGTACGAACTGCGCGTATGCGAGTCTTCGGCTGTAGCGTATGCGCAGTTCGTACCGGAGGACCCATCGTACCGTATCGGATGTGCAAAAATGGTTCCTCAAAACTCCCTAATGAAAAGTTTTAGGGAACCGTTCTCGAACACCCGATACGGTACGATGGGCACTCCGGTACGAACTGCGCGTATGCGAGTCGTTCGCTGTAGCGCATGCGCAGTTCGTACGGAGGACCCATCGTACCGTATCAGGTGTGTAAAAACGGTTCCCTAAAACTCTCTAATGGAAAGTTTTAGGGAACCGTTCTTGAACACCCGATACGGTACGATGGGCACTCCGGCAATGAACTGCGCGTATGCGCAGTCTTTTGCTGTAGCGCATGCGCAGTTCGTACCGGAGGACCCATCGTACCGTATCGGATGTGCAAAAACGGTTCCCTAAAACTCTCTAATGGAAAGTTTTAGGGAACCGTTCTCGAACACCCAATACGGTACGATGGGCACTCCGGTACGAACTGCGCGTATCCGAGTTTGTTTTGTTCTAGGTAGTTGCAAAACAGTATCTGCAACGCGACGGAACATGGGTATCTTGAAACAGTGCTGGAAACAACCGGGCGGTTTCCCAACGTCAAAGCCGGTTGGTATATAACTTGTAAGGCGAAAACGTTTATCGCAGAGACTACGAGGTTAGCTATACAAGTCTGAATAACATCCCGAGCAAACCGTACTTTTGAAAATAAAATGCAAGTAAGAAACGCACGAAAAACCCCCACACCGCCTCTAGACAATTAACAGAAGAAAACGTTTCACGGGCTTCACGGCGCCTCTAATAAACGTTACCTCCGGCGCAACGACGACTCGCGAGTCAACATCTTTCTCGACCACATCTTACAACCAAGCTTTCCACAACGAACAGACTGGAAAATGTGCTCGAAAGCGACAGGGCCACAGACCGAAAGATATATATATATAAAAAAATCTAAAAGCGGCAAATTTATTTATTCTTTTTCAACTAACGATAAACCGCGGAGCAGCATACAAGCCATCTAAGCCAATCAAATGCCATGTGAGTGTCACGTGACCTTCGGGAGGCACGCAGCGACGCGCATGGCGTGTGATCACGTGACACGGCCACAGCTCTGGATGGGTCGAAAGGGTTCGTAGCGTCCCCCGCAGACCATCGTAAACTGAGACAGAATATAGCAAGCAGAAACGGCCAACATGTAACAAACTACAAGTTAAAAAAAGGGTTTGAGGAGAGAAGGCTTCCTCCTTCCCCTCACCAGCGCGACTGTAGATCACGATCTGTTGGCTCGGCCAAGACGGCGGCAGCAGGCGCCGTGCGTGTACGTGCGGGGCTGCCACTCACTTGCTTGTTTTCTTCGATCCGTGCCCGACCGTGGGTTAGGACTCATAAGCGGAGCCCGGACCGATTGATGAAGTCAGACGGTTGCCCGTGCCGCGACTAGCTACTGTGTGTATACACCGTGCGTGCAGGTAAGCGTGCTTCCATACTATGCTCCCCTCCAAAGAGGACTTCCTGGCTACAATGAAAGCTCGTGGCCCATCGGTAATATCCGATCGGCATCCGCCAGATGTCTCGCTTAATATTAAGGAGAAGCTCGTGCCGCAGACTTCGTGACAGTGAGAGAGCGCGACACGGCCGATATAGGCCTCCCGACCTAACTCGCACTTGGGGACTTTTTTTTTCTTTTTCGGCGATGGCCGTTATGGGTTTTTCAGCCACTGGAAGTGAGGTTCGTTGTTCATGTTGTAGTTGTTGCCGTTGTTGATGTTGTAGTTGGCGATGTAGGGCGTCCGTCGTCGATGTTCCCAAATCTTCGAAGAAGATCTCCCGCTGCCCGGGGAGGCGAACCTGGGTCCGCTACGTGCGAAGCGGAGGCGTTAGTGCTCTGATCCACTGAGCTAATTCACAGCGTTATTATAACCCACTCTGTACTTAGGGTTTTTTGTAGTACCCGATGCCCACTGCACGCCCTCTCTGGAAAAAGAAATAAAAGTAGGCGATAACAAATCGCTGTTGTAGAACTGTCAATGCCAAGAACTCGTGCCGGGAAATTCGCTTTTACGCGCTCCGGAACAAACGAAAAGAAAAAGAAAGGAACAAAAGTTTTCGGAACAAAATGGTCAAATGTCTATTTTTGTTCCGAAGGCTTTCGTTCACGCTCCCCTAGGTACGTGAACGCGGCGCCGATGTCTGACGGTACCGTAGAATAAAACGGGACTGCTCAATGTAATTTTTTTTTGGTAACGAAGTTACGATTTATAGTAACTTTTTAAGAGAAGGAACGAGTAATGTATTTTAGTTACTTTTTGACGAAGTAACAAGTAGCATTGTTTAGCTACTTCTGGAGGGGAACGTGGAAAACACAAGTACCCTACCTAGCTGTCAACCCAACTGGCACCTGTAACCTGCACGACGAGAAAACGCTGGTTAGACAATAAAAAAATGCGCACGTGGTACGTCATTATAGCCACGGTTATCCCTTGATGAATGTGTTCAAAAGCAAGGAATAATTAACGACTACAAATATGGGAAGCTGCTACTCCTTGATAAAAACGACACGTTTGGAGTGACGAGAAAACAACGCGTTATTTTCAACCTAATGTTACTCGTTATTTTTTTTAAATCGCGGTAGCGATGTAACGTATTTAGTTACTTTTTGAGTGAATAACGAGTGACGGTATTCAGTAACTTTATTTCAGTAACGCGTTCATATCTGCTCCTGACCGTCCTAGGCTCTTGCGGTGTCGTTTGCTTCTATGTTGATTCTGGAGCTGAATTATCAAGTTGTTGTACATGCTTCGTGTTGTTGCTGTTCCATTCGTCAAATATATTGTTCGTGATAATGCAGTGAGTGCACAGGCGAGCTGATGGATGTTAATCATTTTGTTTGGTAGGAACAGCGCAAAAAAGACGTAGGACGAGGTCGAAGAAACACACAGACTGTGTGTTTCTTCGACCTCGTCCTACGTCTTTTTTGCGCTGTTCCTACCAAACAAAATGATTAACATCCATCAGCTCGCCTGTGCACTCACTGCATTATCACGAACAATATATTTGACGAATGGAACAGCAACAACACGAAGCATGTACAACAACTTGATAATTCAGCTCCAGAATCAACATAGAAGCAAACGACACCGCAAGAGCCTAGGACGGTCAGGAGCAGATATGAACGCGTTACTGAAATAAAGTTACTGAATACCGTCACTCGTTATTCACTCAAAAAGTAACTAAATACGTTACATCGCTACCGCGATTTAAAAAAAATAACGAGTAACATTAGGTTGAAAATAACGCGTTGTTTTTCTCGTCACTCCAAACGTGTCGTTTTTATCAAGGAGTAGCAGCTTCCCATATTTGTAGTCGTTAATTATTCCTTGCTTTTGAACACATTCATCAAGGGATAACCGTGGCTATAATGACGTACCACGTGCGCATTTTTTTATTGTCTAACCAGCGT
The DNA here is from genome assembly GCA_037355805.1 of Ixodes ricinus. Taxonomy (NCBI): domain Eukaryota; kingdom Metazoa; phylum Arthropoda; class Arachnida; order Ixodida; family Ixodidae; genus Ixodes; species Ixodes ricinus. The sequence goes on along the minus strand of JAZHYW010049671.1, from coordinate 33,490 downwards.
TTTCTCGTCGTGCAGGTTACAGGTGCCAGTTGGGTTGACAGCTAGGTAGGGTACTTGTGTTTTCCACGTTCCCCTCCAGAAGTAGCTAAACAATGCTACTTGTTACTTCGTCAAAAAGTAACTAAAATACATTACTCGTTCCTTCTCTTAAAAAGTTACTATAAATCGTAACTTCGTTACCAAAAAAAATTACATTGAGCAGTCCCGTTTTATTTCACGGTACCGTCAGACATCGGCGCCGCGTTCACGTACCCTGGGGAGCGTGAACAAAGCCTTCGGAACAAAAATAGACATTTGACCATTTTGTTCCGAAAACTTTTGTTCCTTTCTTTTTCTTTTCGTTTGTTCCGGAGCGCGTAAAAGCGAATTTCCCGGCACGAGTTCTTGGCATTGACAGTTCTACAACAGCGATTTGTTATCGCCTACTTTTATTTCTTTTTCCAGAGAGGGCGTGCAGTGGGCATCGGGTACTACAAAAAACCCTAAGTACAGAGTGGGTTATAATAACGCTGTGAATTAGCTCAGTGGATCAGAGCACTAACGCCTCCGCTTCGCACGTAGCGGACCCAGGTTCGCCTCCCCGGGCAGCGGGAGATCTTCTTCGAAGATTTGGGAACATCGACGACGGACGCCCTACATCGCCAACTACAACATCAACAACGGCAACAACTACAACATGAACAACGAACCTCACTTCCAGTGGCTGAAAAAACCCATAACGGCCATCGCCGAAAAAGAAAAAAAAAGTCCCCAAGTGCGAGTTAGGTCGGGAGGCCTATATCGGCCGTGTCGCGCTCTCTCACTGTCACGAAGTCTGCGGCACGAGCTTCTCCTTAATATTAAGCGAGACATCTGGCGGATGCCGATCGGATATTACCGATGGGCCACGAGCTTTCATTGTAGCCAGGAAGTCCTCTTTGGAGGGAGCATAGTATGGAAGCACGCTTACCTGCACGCACGGTGTATACACACAGTAGCTAGTCGCGGCACGGGCAACCGTCTGACTTCATCAATCGGTCCGGGCTCCGCTTATGAGTCCTAACCCACGGTCGGGCACGGATCGAAGAAAACAAGCAAGTGAGTGGCAGCCCCGCACGTACACGCACGGCGCCTGCTGCCGCCGTCTTGGCCGAGCCAACAGATCGTGATCTACAGTCGCGCTGGTGAGGGGAAGGAGGAAGCCTTCTCTCCTCAAACCCTTTTTTTAACTTGTAGTTTGTTACATGTTGGCCGTTTCTGCTTGCTATATTCTGTCTCAGTTTACGATGGTCTGCGGGGGACGCTACGAACCCTTTCGACCCATCCAGAGCTGTGGCCGTGTCACGTGATCACACGCCATGCGCGTCGCTGCGTGCCTCCCGAGGGTCACGTGACACTCACATGGCATTTGATTGGCTTAGATGGCTTGTATGCTGCTCCGCGGTTTATCGTTAGTTGAAACAGAATAAATAAATTTGCCGCTTTTAGATTTTTTTATATATATATATCTTTCGGTCTGTGGCCCTGTCGCTTTCGAGCACATTTTCCAGTCTGTTCGTTGTGGAAAGCTTGGTTGTAAGATGTGGTCGAGAAAGATGTTGACTCGCGAGTCGTCGTTGCGCCGGAGGTAACGTTTATTAGAGGCGCCGTGAAGCCCGTGAAACGTTTTCTTCTGTTAATTGTCTAGAGGCGGTGTGGGGTTTTTCGTGCGTTTCTTACTTGCATTTTATTTTCAAAAGTACGGTTTGCTCGGGATGTTATTCAGACTTGTATAGCTAACCTCGTAGTCTCTGCGATAAACGTTTTCGCCTTACAAGTTATATACCAACCGGCTTTGACGTTGGGAAACCGCCCGGTTGTTTCCAGCACTAAGTTTCAAGATACCCATGTTCCGTCGCGTTGCAGATACTGTTTTGCAACTACCTAGAACAAAACAAACTCGGATACGCGCAGTTCGTACCGGAGTGCCCATCGTACCGTATTGGGTGTTCGAGAACGGTTCCCTAAAACTTTCCATTAGAGAGTTTTAGGGAACCGTTTTTGCATCCGATACGGTACGATGGGTCCTCCGGTACGAACTGCGCATGCGCTACAGCAAAAGACTCGCATACGCGCAGTTCGTACCGGAGTGCCCATCGTACCGTATCGGGTGTTCAAGAACGGTTCCCTAAAACTTTCCATTAGAAGTTTTAGGGAACCGTTTTTGCACACCTGATACGGTACGATGGGTCCTCCGGTACGAACTGCGCATGCGCTACAGCAGAACGACTCGCATACGCGCAGTTCGTACCGGAGTGCCCATCGTACCGTATCGGGTGTTCGAGAACGGTTCCCTAAAACTTTTCATTAGGGAGTTTTAGGGAACCATTTTTGCACATCCGATACGGTACGATGGGTCCTCCGGTACGAACTGCGCATGCGCTACAGCCGAAGACTCGCATACGCGCAGTTCGTACCGGAGTGCCCATCGTACCGTATCGGGTGTTCGAGAATGGTTCCCTAAAACTTTCCAATAGAAAGTTTTAGGGAACCGTTTTTGCACATCCGATACGGTACGATGGGTCCTCCGGTACGAACTGCGCATGCGCTACAGCAGAAGACTCGCATACGCTCAGTTCGTACTGGAGTGCCCATCGTACCGTATCGGGTGTTCGAGAACGGTTCCCTAAAACTTTTCATTAGGGAGTTTTAGGGAACCATTTTTGCACATCCGATATGGTACGATGGGTCCTCCGGTACAAACTGCGCATGCGCTACAGCAGAAGACTCGCATACGCGCAGTTCGTACCGGAGTGCCCATCGTACCGTATCGGGTGTTCGAGAACGGTTTCCTAAAACTTTTCATTAGAAAGTTTTAGGGAACCGTTTTTGCACATCCGATACGGTACGATGGGTCCTCCGGTACAAACTGCGCATGCGCTACAGCAGAAGACTCGCATACGCGCAGTTCGTACCGGAGTGCCCATCGTACCGTATCGGGTGTTCGAGAACGGTTCCCTAAAACTTTCCATTAGAAAGTTTTAGGGAACCGTTTTTGCACATCCGATATGGTACGATGGGTCCTTCGGTACAAACTGCGCATGTGCTACAGCAGAAGACTCGCATACGCGCAGTTCGTTCCGGAGTGCCCATCGTACCGTATCGGGTGTTCGAGAACGGTTCCCTAAAACTTTCCATTAGAAAGTTTTAGGGAACCGTTTTTGCACATCCGATACGGTATGATGGGTCCTCCGGTACGAACTGCGCATGCGCTACAGCAGAAGACTCGCATACGCTCAGTTCGTACCGGAGTGCCCATCGTACCGTATCGGTGTTCGAGAACGGTTCCCTAAAACTTTCCATTAGAAAGTTTTAGGGAACCGTTTTTGCACATCCGATATGGTACGATGGGTCCTTCGGTACAAACTGCGCATGCGCTACAGCAGAAGACTCGCATACGCGCAGTTCGTTCCGGAGTGCCCATCGTACCGTATCGGATGTTCGAGAACGGTTCCCTAAAACTTTCCATTAGAAAGTTTTAGGGAACCGTTTTTGCACATCCGATACAGTACGATGGGTCCTCCGGTACGAACTGCGCATGCGCTACAGCAGAAGACTCGCATACGCTCAGTTCGTACCGGAGTGCCCATCGTACCGTATCGGGTGTTCGAGAACGGCTCCCTAAAACTTTCCATTAGAAAGTTTTAGGGAACCGTTTTTGCACATCCGATACGGCACGATGGCTCCTCCGGTACGAACTGCGCATGCGCTACAGCAGAAGACTCGCATACGCGCAGTTCGAACCGGAGTGCCCATCGTACCGTATCGAGTGTTCGAGAACGGTTCCCTAAAACTTTTCATTAGAAAGTTTTAGGGAACCGTTTTGCACATCCGATACGGTACGATGGGTCCTCCGGACGAACTGCGCATGCGCTACAGCAGAAGACTCGCATACGCGCAGTTCGTACCGGAGTGCCCAGCGTACCGTATCGGGTGTTCGAGAACGGTTCCCTAAAACTTTCCAATAGAAAGTTTTAGGGAACCGTTTTTGCACATCCGATACGGTACGATGGGTCCTCCGGTACGAACTGCGCATGCGCTACAGCAGAAGACTCGCATACGCTCAGTTCGTACCGGAGTGCCCATCGTACCGTATCGGGTGTTCGAGAACGGTTCCCTAAAACTTTCCATTAGAAAGTTTTAGGGAACCGTTTTTGCACATCCGATATGGTACGATGGGTCCTTCGGTACAAACTGCGCATGCGCTACAGCAGAAGACTCGCATACGCGCAGTTCGTTCCGGAGTGCCCATCGTACCGTATCGGGTGTTCGAGAACGGTTCCCTAAAACTTTTCATTAGAAAGTTTTAGGGAACCGTTTTTGCACATCCGATACGGTACGATGGGTCCTCCGGACGAACTGCGCATGCGCTACAGCAGAAGACTCGCATACGCGCAGTTCGTACCGGAGTGCCCAGCGTACCGTATCGGGTGTTCGAGAACGGTTCCTAAAACTTTCCAATAGAAAGTTTTAGGGAACCGTTTTTGCACATTCGATACGGTACGATGGGTCCTCCGGTACGAACTGCGCATGCGCTACAGCAGAAGACTCGCATACGCTCAGTTCGTACCGGAGTGCCCATCGTACCGTATCGGGTGTTCGAGAACGGTTCCCTAAAACTTTCCATTAGAGAGTTTTAGGGAACCGTTTTTGCACATCCGATATGGTACGATGGTTCCTTCGGTACGAACTGCGCATGCGCTACAGCCGAAGACTCGCATACGCGCAGTTCGTACCGGAGTGCCCATCGTACCGTATCGGGTGTTCGAGAATGGTTCCCTAAAACTTTCCAATAGAAAGTTTTAGGGAACCGTTTTTGACATCCGATACGGTACGATGGGTCCTCCGGTACGAACTGCGCATGCGCTACAGCAGAAGACTCGCATACGCTCAGTTCGTACTGGAGTGCCCATCGTACCGTATCGGGTGTTCGAGAACGGTTCCCTAAAACTTTTCATTAGGGAGTTTTAGGGAACCATTTTTGCACATCCGATATGGTACGATGGGTCCTCCGGTACAAACTGCGCATGCGCTACAGCAGAAGACTCGCATACGCGCAGTTCGTACCGGAGTGCCCATCGTACCGTATCGGGTGTTCGAGAACGGTTTCCTAAAACTTTTCATTAGAAAGTTTTAGGGAACCGTTTTTGCACATCCGATACGGTACGATGGGTCCTCCGGTACAAACTGCGCATGCGCTACAGCAGAAGACTCGCATACGCGCAGTTCGTACCGGAGTGCCCATCGTACCGTATCGGGTGTTCGAGAACGGTTCCCTAAAACTTTCCATTAGAAAGTTTTAGGGAACCGTTTTTGCACATCCGATATGGTACGATGGGTCCTTCGGTACAAACTGCGCATGTGCTACAGCAGAAGACTCGCATACGCGCAGTTCGTTCCGGAGTGCCCATCGTACCGTATCGGGTGTTCGAGAACGGTTCCCTAAAACTTTCCATTAGAAAGTTTTAGGAACCGTTTTTACATCCGATACGGTATGATAGGTCCTCCGGTACGAACTGCGCATGCGCTACAGCAGAAGACTCGCATACGCTCAGTTCGTACCGGAGTGCCCATCGTACCGTATCGGGTGTTCGAGAACGGTTCCCTAAAACTTTCCATTAGAAAGTTTTAGGGAACCGTTTTTGCACATCCGATATGGTACGATGGGTCCTTCGGTACAAACTGCGCATGCGCTACAGCAGAAGACTCGCATACGCGCAGTTCGTTCCGGAGTGCCCATCGTACCGTATCGGGTGTTCGAGAACGGTTCCCTAAAACTTTCCATTAGAAAGTTTTAGGGAACCGTTTTGCACATCCGATACAGTACGATGGGTCCTCCGGTACGAACTGCGCATGCGCTACAGCAGAAGACTCGCATACGCTCAGTTCGTACCGGAGTGCCCATCGTACCGTATCGGGTGTTCGAGAACGGCTCCCTAAAACTTTCCATTAGAAAGTTTTAGGGAACCGTTTTGCACATCCGATACGGCACGATGGCTCCTCCAGTACGAACTGCGCATGCGCTACAGCAGAAGACTCGCATACGCGCAGTTCGAACCGGAGTGCCCATCGTACCGTATCAGGTGTTCGAGAACGGTTCCCTAAAACTTTTCATTAGAAAGTTTTAGGGAACCGTTTTTGCACATCCGATACGGTACGATGGGTCCTCCGGACGAACTGCGCATGCTTCCAGCAGAAGACTCGCATACGCGCAGTTCGTACCGGAGTGCCCAGCGTACCGTATCGGGTGTTCGAGAACGGTTCTCTAAAACTTTCCAATAGAAAGTTTTAGGGAACCGTTTTGCACATCCGATACGGTACGATAGGTCCTCCGGTACGAACTGCGCATGCGCTACAGCAGAAGACTCGCATACGCTCAGTTCGTACCGGAGTGCCCATCGTACCGTATCGGGTGTTCGAGAACGGTTCCCTAAAACTTTCCATTAGAAAGTTTTAGGGAACCGTTTTTGCACATCCGATATGGTACGATGGGTCCTTCGGTACAAACTGCACATGCGCTACAGCAGAAGACTCGCATACGCGCAGTTCGTTCCGGAGTGCCCATCGTACCGTATCGGGTGTTCGAGAACAGTTCCCCTAAAACTTTTCATTAGAAAGTTTTAGGGAACCGTTTTGCACATCCGATACGGTACGATGGGTCCTCCGGACGAACTGCGCATGCGCTACAGCAGAAGACTCGCATACGCGCAGTTCGTACCGGAGTGCCCAGCGTACCGTATCGGGTGTTCGAGAACGGTTCCCTAAAACTTTCCAATAGAAAGTTTTAGGGAACCGTTTTTGCACATTCGATACGGTACGATGGGTCCTCCGGTACGAACTGCGCATGCGCTACAGCAGAAGACTCGCATACGCTCAGTTCGTACCGGAGTGCCCATCGTACCGTATCGGGTGTTCGAGAACGGTTCCCTAAAACTTTCCATTAGAGAGTTTTAGGGAACCGTTTTGCACATCGATATGGTACGATGGTTCCTTCGGTACAAACTGCGCATGCGCTACAGCAGAAGACTCGCATACGCGCAGTTCGTTCCGGAGTGCCCATCGTACCGTATCAGGTGTTCGAGAACGGTTCCCTAAAACTTTCCATTAGAAAGTTTTAGGGAACCGTTTTGCACATCCGATACAGTACGATGGGTCCTCCAGTACGAACTGCGCATGCGCTACAGCAGAAGACTCGCATACGCTCAGTTCGTACCGGAGTGCCCATCGTACCGTATCGGGTGTTCGAGAACGGCTCCCTAAAACTTTCCGTTAGAAAGTTTTAGGGAACCGTTTTTGCACATCCGATACGGCACGATGGCTCCTCCGGTACGAACTGCGCATGCGCTACAGCAGAAGACTCGCATACGCGCAGTTAGAACCGGAGTGCCCATCGTACCATATCGGGTGTTCGAGAACGGTTCCCTAAAACTTTTCATTAGAAAGTTTTAGGGAACCGTTTTTGCACATCCGATACGGTACGATGGGTCCTCCGGACGAACTGCGCATGCGCTACAGCAGAAGACTCGCATACGCGCAGTTCGTACCGGAGTGCCCAGCGTACCGTATCGGGTGTTCGAGAACGGTTCCCTAAAACTTTCCATTAGAGAGTTTTAGGGAACCGTTTTTGCATATCCGATACGGTACGATGGGTGCTTCGGTGCGAACTGCACATGCGCTACAGCAGAAGACTCGCATACGCGCAGTTCGTACCGGAGTGCCCAGCGTACCGTATCGGGTGTTCGAGAACGGTTCCCTAAAACTTTCCATTAGAGAGTTTTAGGGAACCGTTTTTGCACATCCGATACGGTACGATAGGTCCTCCGGTACGAACTGCGCATGCGCTACAGCAGAAGACTCGCATACGCGCAGTTCGTACCGGAGTGCCCATCGTACCGTATCGGGCGTTCGAGAACGGTTCCCTAAAACTTCTCCATTAGAGAGTTTTAGGGAACCGTTTTTGCATATCCGATACGGTACGGTGGGTGCTTTGGTGCGAACTGCGCATGCACTACCGCAGAAGACGCGCATACGCGAAGTTCGTACCGGAGGGCCCATCGTATCGTATCGGATGTTCGAAACCGGGTTCTCTAAACCTCTCTAATGTAAGAGCACTGGGATGGTGCGACTTCAGGTGCCACAGTGCAAGCGAGCGGAAGGAGTTTAAAACTATCTCTTCCCCCCCCCCTTTTTTTTTTTTGAAGGGAACTTATAAAGCTTTTTCGAAGTTTTTGTCTTTATCCCCGTCGAGACGACATCGTCGTGCATGGCACAAAATGCCAACAGCAAGAGGATTTCTTTTTCTCTTTTTTCTTTCTCTCTCTCTTCTAAGTTTTGTCTCGCGCGCCGCATCTCGTTCAAAGCGCGAAGGAATATAAAAGTAAATCAACGTGCTCCTTTAAGATCCCAGAAGGAGCTTGTGCCCTTTGCGGTGGTTGTCAGACCTGCGTCGTTGATGGCCCGAGTCTCACAACTTTAAAGCCTCCATTCCAAGCTCGTCTGTCAACCGGTTTTGAGTTACTGTATCAAAACTACGAATGTAATGTCTTCTTCTTTTTTTATATATAGCTTTGTTTTATGGACCATGACTCAGTCGGCGGAAGGTGTCCGATTACGAGAACTGGCTGTTTGGAGCGTCGTTAGAGGCGCGAAACATGTCGCGTTGCCAGAACACGTCTCTTGCGACATGTGTCACATGCGTTTATTTATAAAAAGAAAAGAAGGTCGCGACCTTTATTTTAAACGTACGATAATGCATAAAATGTGTTCCTTCAGAGGCGATCATTGAATCATGTCTACATAAAAAAGTGGTTTCGGTGATTGAAAAATAACATACTGTTTATTAATTGTCATCACCCTCCTCTATAATATCCCATTGCGCTCCGGGGAGGATCGGCATGTGGCAGCTCTGCTAGAATTTAGACAGCACGTGTCAGGCATATGCGACCAGCATGAGGAAACAGCCTTCCACGTCGTGATCGAGTGCTGTATGCTGAGGCCACTCGTGCCACCCGATCGGAATGACTATGCCGTCGCACTGGGGCTCCGGGAATTGAAGCCGGCGCGACAGGAACAGACGACGTGCAGCGGCAATGCGCAAACTGTGCCGACGACAAATGGACCCTGTGATAGTGCCTTCATCCTCAAGGAAGTGCTTTCCACTTCCTTGCGGACAAAAGCAGTGGAAATCACAAAACGCAAACTAGAGGACTGGTGGCGGAAAACTTGGAAGACGAAGGGGTGCCACGGCAATAGTAAATCGGTTTGTAATACTTTTTTTGCTAGATCCAGTTTTCGAGACTGTGATTGCACGGCACAAGGGGTCCAGCCGCTATAATTCAATCCAATCCAATCACGTAGAAAGCCGTCCAGCTGGCGCAGAAGTACGACATCGGGCTGCGGACCGAGAGGGTGGTTTGGGTGTGATCCCTGTTGAGGAACGACTACATGTTGGTCTAATTTCGAGTTGGTGTGATTATTGTTTGGTTATTGTTTTAATGGTAACCAAACCTGTTGGGGTAAGATTTCGTGACGCCGTCCATTCACGGATGGACGGACGAAACGACGGACGTGCACATAAACAAGTTTCGAAGAGTTCAGTTGAAAAACAATTCCGCGCGTTAAGAAGATTTTTTTAGCGATCAAAAAGTAGCCTTTGCCTTCTTGATGCACAAATGTCATTCGGCCCTCAAGCAAAGACAAAAGCTCGTTGACAAGCTGCGGTTCACATGACCACAGAAAGATTGTTTGTTGTTGGTTGCTGTGGTGGGACGAGGTTTTAAGAAATAGCTACAAGAAATTAGGACACGGGCGAAATGAAAGGAATGTGTTCAGCTTATGGGACCACACCAGTAACACGGGACCGCGTATAAAATAGCCGTCACAGCTTGATCTCCGATGACGCCAACGCAAAGATGGCCTTTTGAGAACCGCGCATTATCGCTTCGAAAGTGTCGCATCATACGAGAACTCTTTCCACGGCACAAATTTGACCCCATCTGTGGACTGAATGAAGGTGTATGGAACCACACAATCGCACAATGGGGCATTCTCAACGGACAACCGCGACCTCGCGTAATTGTTTTCGCCACCCAAAATAACAGATATGCCCCAAGGGGACGCCATGAGTGTGAGTACGAATCGACGGCCGGGTCAAATACTTTACTAGTTAATGCATGTTACTGAGGAGAAATTCCATGGTTTTTGCGCCGACAAGTTGTGCATAGCTGGACCGGTTGGACGCGCGCAACCTCGCTGTTTTTTCTTTTGAATTTGGAGGGGCGGCTGCCGCCGTCCATTGGCCCGAAAACCCGTCGAGACAACGAAGACAGCCGTCTCTGCTGTCTCGGCCAATCCGGTACCTCGGTGCGCCATCGGTAATCCTCTCCCTCGGCACAGCATGACAACACGAACATCACGATGCCCATGCGTTCTCTTGGACGTGGAGTGCCCACACCGCTAGAGGGTGATATGGCGCTGTAGACGTGCTGCATAAGGCGAATGAGCGGAGTAGAATGTACTGGCCGCCGCCATGTGTCTGCCAGTGCGGGTAAGACCGTGCAATTTCAAGCTTGCTGCCAAAGCTATGATCACGCTCACGCTCACGTGCTTGCACGCATGGGGGCACTAGTCCGTTCGGCAAGGTTGCAATTGTCTATACACTCCGTGCAGGACCTATAGAAGGCGCTTTGAAAAGCGATTTTCAGTATCTTAATTTTAGTGCCACATTAGATACTGCGGTATTCTCTTGATTATTGATTCTGCCCCCACAGTGTTAACGTGAGTGCTAGTATGTTAGCTTTATCTCCTCTGCTTTTTCTTTCCTCCTTCTTTTATCTCCCCATCCCCTTCCCCAACTCAGAGTAGCCAACCGAGGCAGGCCGCCTTGGTTAACCTCTGTTTTCTCCTTCTGCCCTTATCTTCTTCTTCTTTTCAAAGCGCTGCGTGCGCTTTGAAAACCGCACGCAGCGCCACTTGCGCCGCGGCTGGCGTGTAATGTTGAGAGTGGTAGCAGACGACAGCGGGTCCTTGCTTCGGAAGCTATGGCGGTGCACGTGCCCGGGGTTTGGAGCGTTAGTTCTTCGAGCTGGCTTTCAAGATATTATAGTGGGGTCGTTCTTCTGCGATGCCACTACGAAAAGAAGGCAAAAAGATTATCAAAGCGGGCACGTTTTTTACGTCAACGAACGGTTTGCTATACGGCGACGTCGGTCTTGAAGGCCACAGGTGTGCGTCAGGCGTGCGTCTCGCAAGAAGTTTACCCCATATCGATCGAGGTAAGGTCTCATTCATTCATGCTCAGAAAGTTATTGGTGCGTACCCAATACCCGTGTACTAGCAAAATATTGAAACTGTTTAGAATTATCAATGGCCTAGATGAAACTGCGGCGAGTGGCCAGCGGCGTTCTTTTGTTGCGACCGCGGCTTCGGGTCACGACGATTCGCAGCCGAGTCGTCGCGTCTCGCACAATGCTTCGCTTAAATTTGTCGCACGGTGTTACGACATCCTTCATTGTTTATGTTGCTTTTCGAAACAAACTTTGGCATGCACATTACAAGGCCCGCAGAGCTTACTTATGCGGGCCGGAAAGGCGGGCCTCGTTTTACAGCGAAGTTGTTTATGGCTAGATTTTCGTGGCTTTTTCGTGTGCAGTGACATAGCCTCCTCTTTACTCACAAAGCCTGGCAGTTCGACGACGGAGCCATAGAGTGCCCGGTCGCAGATTTGAAGCGCAAGGATCTGGTATCACAGAGCATCAAAGAGTCATTTCTCGGAGAACCTGGACGTCAGCACACAGCTTTTGCAGCGGCGAGGACCCAAAACACACTTGTTCGCTCGGGAGAAGTGTGTTTCCGCGTCTCGCCGCAGCGGGGCCACAGTAACGTGGCACTCCTCTCATCTGTTGTCTTCCGCTCCACCTTTTCCATTTCGGCGGCCGCTTTTGGTGCCAGGCTTTGTTAGTCTATAGGAGGCTATGGCCATGATTGCGATTTTGATAGTCCAGCTGACAAAGTAGTGCAGTTCAGCACTGCATGAAAATAAAATTAGCGCTCGTTAGCATTGCACCCATTTATCTTGGCGAGAGCCCCTGTTGAAACACGGACCTCCAGTGGCCGTAAGGACCTGCCTAGGTTTAGCGAGGAATAGGGGTACGGCCGGCTGTGTCCCATATCTTTCTGGCAGCCTGGCCACCACACTATACTTCGTTTCAGCTTGAGTCCAGACGCAGCCGATGCTACAAGCGCGAGCTCCGGGCTTCCAGCGTCCCTGCCAAGCACGCGCGCTCGTGCAGTACAGGCACTGTTCAGGGCCACACGCTCGTGCTTGTAGCATCGGCTGCGTCTGGACACAAGCTGGAAACGAAGTATAGAGTGCAACATGACCCTCCCCGCTCACGGATAATTTAACAAGCCCTCTGAGGAGAAGTAGCAACAGAGTGCCCGGCCTGTATATCTCTTCTTTCGTGTGCCTTCGTAGTACTGTTTACATGCGCACAAAGTCTGGTACGTCGAAAACCTAAAGCAAAAACGTACCCCAGGATTTTATCTGTGTTGGTGGGTGACACCTACAGTACTATAAATTTAAGGAAAGTCACATATTCGAAAATACAAGTAATGTATTTGGTCGTGACAGGATGTCGTCACGGAACTGTAGTCAATGTGTTTCCCAAGATGCTTTGCACGACACTATACCGCTGGGATATCTTCAATTTCGGAATAGGTATATTGCTGAATGGACTCCCTTTAAATAATCCCTGCAAGGAGTACTGCGGGTGTTGCACTATGGGTCCTCTTTGGCCATGGAGAGAAGTGGCATGGTTTCGATTTTGATCGTCCCGTTGACGAAGTAGTGTATCTCAGCACTCCATGAAAATAAAGTCAGCGCTCGCTTGCATTGCAGCTATTTATCTTCGCGAGAGACCCCGTCGAAACACGGACTGTCTAGACTTAGCGAGGAGTAGGAATGCGGCCGGCCACGTCCCGTACCTTTCTGGCAGCCTGGCTACAACTCCAGAGTGGAGAATGACCCTCCCGGGTCACGGATAATTCAAGAAGCCTGGGACATTGAGACGATAGAACAGGAAGATCGGCCCAGTTCACCTCTTCCTGCATTTACCTGCGCACCAACTCTGATAGGTCGGGAGCCCCCAAAACGCACGGCCCAGCATTCGATTCGTTGGTAGCCAACACCTACGGTATTATAAATTTAAGGAAAGTCATATATTCCAAAATGCATGCACTGCATTTGGTCGTGGCAGGATGCGCTGAATTGAGGTTGGCAAACCGAAGCCGAAACCGTGAGCATTGGGTTTCCAACATGCTTTGCGCGGCACTACGCCGCTACTCCAAGAAAAAAGGTAGCGCGACTTAGTGCCTTAGGAAATGCGCTGACACTACCATTAGTCCCCTGGGGGACAAACGGGGACAGGAGCAACCTTTGCTCCCCTACGGTTAGTCTCCTCAAAGTTGGACTCCCAAGACTAACCTTTGCGCCCTTGCATTTAGAGCCCTCGGACGAAAAGTGGATTCTTTACATTTGGTACCAAGCCACTACATTTTGAACCCTTACTCTTAGTCGTCTTCGACTCAAAGTTGCTCCCCACAAATGGCGCAGAACTGAAGAAACAAGCCTCGCGCAAGTCTACTGGTTGCCTAGTGTACTGGATTCTCAGAAACAAAATTTTGCAGTTCAAGTTAAACGTAGCTTTATTGCCTTGTAGATACACATCATATCCAAGAAAGACTGAAGTTGAAGTTCCTGAGCAGTAGAATTCACGCTAAGGCCGAATTCCGAAGAGTGTACTCGTGTTGACGATGACTTGGAGACTGGGACGTCTGTCCAAACCCGTCGTGGTCCAAGCATCGTTTATTGGGGCACTGGCAGCTTCTTGCCCGTTCGCGAGGGATTTGACATATTATTAACAGTGGCAGCGTTAAGTAGACGATCGCTCGACAAACGTATGAGACATAGCACACTCATATTAAAATAACAAGTAGGCTGCGTAAGCTCTGCAACGGTTCACATATAACATGCGATCTATTGACAGCAGGCAGCGCAGTGTTACATTTTTAGCAGACTGTTCGTTGCAAATTAAGGCCCCTACGCACAGTTGCGTTTGGGAGCGTTTGAGTGCGTTCGATTGCATCGCGGCTGCGAGAAGCCAGCATAGAGTTGTCACAATAAACGCTAGAGGATCAGCTGGAGCTAGTGTCTACGGAACTTCCGGTTGCAAATTGAAGCAGACAGCAAGCAGTCTACTTTTGCAGTCTTCCTGTGTATTGCTATGGGAAAACGTAGCGTAGTTTTTTTACTCGTAATGGGTACTATATAGCTTTATTCACATTATAAAAGTGCAATTTATTTAGTTAATGGTTTCTTTTTTACTACTGAGCGATGTTTAAGTTAGCGAAAATTAAGGCCCAGGTCTATGTTGTACAGCAATGATATGTCAATACAAGCTATCAATTCAAGCAAAAACATGTAAGACGTTTACAATTCTCTGTAACGACGATTTGGAGCGCAGCTTTTGAGAAGGAGGGAGGGTACGGGGGAAGGGTATGCGCCTCCTCCTTCCCCGTTAAATTTAGCGGAAATATTGGCAATGTTAGATGCGTGGACGTCATACGTCACGTGACGTCCCGTGTTTCCCATAATGACGACACATGTGGCGTCACGAGGGTAACGTTTTGACGTTACTCTCACTGGGGCTTCTCTCGTGAGGGTTTCCCTCGTAAGAGTTTCCCTCCCTCGAGTTCGGCAGCAGTGTTCACCGAAGCAGCAACTATACTTCGTTTCAGCTTCGGTCCAGACGCAGCGGATGCTACAAGCGCGAGCATGTGGCCCAGAACAGTGCTTGCACTGCACGAGCGCGCGTGCTTGGCGGGGATGCTGAAAGCCCGGAGCTCGCGCTTGTAGCTTTGGCTGCGTCTGGACCGAAGCTGAAGCGAAGTATAATCATCTGTATTTCTGCAGTACCCTTGGCACGCGAGGATTGCTTTCGCCAAACATCGCCCGTCATCGTTCAACGCCGACAACACCACGTGCCTGGACGGGACAAGACCAGCGCGCCACTGACGGCTGAGTTCTACAAAGGAAGCCTGCCCAACACTCCAGACCTCAGTTCGGCAGCAGTGTTCACCGAAGCAACAACTAATCATCTGTATTTCTGCAGTACCCTTGGCACGCGAGGATTGCTTTCGCCAAACATCGCCCGTCATCGTTCAACGCCGACAACACCACGTGCCTGGACGGGACAAGACCAGCGCGCCACTGACGGCTGAGTTCTACAAAGGAAGCCTGCCCAACACTCCAGACCTCAGTTCGGCAGCAGTGTTCACCGAAGCAACAACTAATCATCTGTATTTCTGCAGGTGAGGACCACGTATTTTTTGTATAAACTCAGTAAAGCGTCTGTGCACTGCTGCCGAACACAGCAACAACTCTTTGTATATTGAAACTGTCTTTGTCAGAGCGACGAGGTTCCGTGTTGTCGGGTGTTGCTTCATTAATTCCTGATCTACAATGAGTAAGGAAGCGAAAGACATTGCGAAAGCCATTGAAGATTTAAGGCGCGAACTGAGGGCTGAGCTCAGAACTCTAAAAGACAGTGTGAAGTTTTGTAACGACACTTGTGACGGAGTCAACGAAATAAAAAATGAGATGAAAGGACTCCGAAAAGATGTTCAGAAACTAACGGAAAAAAACGAGGAACTAACCGTCGAGAACCAAAGGCTAAACGAAAAAATTGAAGAACTTGAGCAGTATCAAAGATGTAATAACCTTGAAATAAAAGGAGTGCCAGAGGAAG
Organism: Ixodes ricinus; assembly: GCA_037355805.1. Taxonomy (NCBI): domain Eukaryota; kingdom Metazoa; phylum Arthropoda; class Arachnida; order Ixodida; family Ixodidae; genus Ixodes; species Ixodes ricinus. The sequence goes on along the minus strand of JAZHYW010049671.1, from coordinate 17,666 downwards.
GTGACGCATGCGACGTAGTTAAAAGAATTGGGAGTCTCCTGAACGAGCCGATCCTTGACTCGGATATTGACGTATGTCACCGCGTCCCTACCTTCAAGCCCTCTGAAAAGAACATAATTGTTCGTTTCGTGCAACGCACGAAACGAGATAAAATTCTTCAGAAAGCCAAAAAGCAGAGAATGACAACTGAAAATCTTGACTATGGTGGGAACAGTAGCCCTATTTACGTCAACGAACATCTGACGAGTTCAAACAAAAAACTTTTGGGTGCCTCTGTAGCCAAGAAAAAAACGGTTGGCTGGAAGTTTGTGTGGTCCTCGGGTGGGAAAATCTTTGCGAGGAAGGATGAGCACGCAAATGTTCTAAGGATTGCTAACCTGACTGACGTTGAAAAAATAACAAACTAAATAAGATGACTACACTTACGGGATATACGCAAGGTCATTGTGATGGAGGACACTCAGCATGATTGTAACTATTACGATTGCCAAGCATTTAATAAAAAATATGGAAAAGGTGAAATACAGTTCAGATCTATACATTTAAATACAAGAAGCATAAAAAATAAGGTAGATGACCTAGAAATATTTTTACACTCATTGAGTGTGAAATTCGAAGCCATAGTACTTACTGAAACCTGGTTATCTAAAGAAGACACGCCACCGTACCTGCAGGGTTATAAATGCGAACATCTGAGCAGAGAAGAAAAAAGGGGCGGTGGTGTAGCCATTTATCTCAAGAATAGCCTACAGTCTCAAGTTATGAATGACCTTACAAGAATGGATGAACATGTCGAAAGCTTATTCATTAGAACACCTAATACTGTAGTGGCTGCCTTGTACAGACCACCCTCTGGCAATGTGTCTGAATTCATGCAATTTCTTGAAAACGCACTATGCATCCTCGGGTCGTTATCTATGCCATTCATTATTCTCGGAGATGTCAACATAGACACGCTTTCGGGTGACCGTCATGCAAGCGAATTACGCGACATCATCCATCAGTATGCCTGTAACAATGTGATAACACTGCCAACCAGGGTGACTACACACTCTGCTACATCTCTTGACGTCTGCATTACAAACCTGAATAGTGGCCATATTATAGCTGGTGCTATATTATACGACCTTAGTGACCATCTTCCCATTTTCTGCTTTGCGTCTTATTTAACTGGGGAACATAACAACGAAAAACGGACGTCTTGGCACCGGCCAATAAATGACCAGACACTACAAACTTTTGGCTGCCATTTAGAACAAGAAAGCTGGGATGACGTCTACGAAGAACGTGAGACGGGCCGTGCCTATAAAATTTTCGAGACTAAATTTAGACATAATTATGATGCTGCGTTTCCCTTGAGAGAGATAAAAAGAAGGAAGAAAATAAGAAAACCATGGGTATCTGGCGACCTGTTTAAAAGAATAAAAGAAAAAACCGCAAGTATAATGCTTTCATTTTAACTCGGGATCCCTGTCTTTTAACTGAATTCAAAAGGTTTAGAAATAAACTGAACTCCGATCTGAAAAGCGCGAAGTGCGATTATTATCAAAATAAGTTTCTGCATGATCACAATGACAGTAGAAAGATTTGGGACACCGTAAATGATTTAACCAATAGACGGTCAACACGATATAGCTTGAACGAAATCCTAATAGATAATATAAATGTATCAGAAAAAGAACTAGCAGACGAAATGAATCGGCATTTTATTAACGTAGGCACGTACACGGGGAAAAGTGTCAGCGCAGATAACAGTGTTCCCACGATAAATCAGCTGCAGTCTATCATGTTAATTCCAACTACGTCAAATGAGGTTGAAAGAATAATTAGAAACTTAAAAAATGATGTTTCCGCTGGAGATGATGGAATAAAATCTTTACCTATAAAGCAGACCGCGGGCATTATAAGTCCCATTTTGTCGCATATAATAAATATGATGCTTGAGTCTGGTGATTTTCCCGAAGAACTAAAAATAGCCAAAGTAACCCCTGTGTATAAGGGAGGAGGAGAATCAAATATTAATAATTATAGGCCGATCTCGGTTCTTTCAGTATTTTCAAAAATTTTTGAGCGCATTATCAATGACAGGTTAACGAGTTTTTTTCAGAAGCACCAAATAATAACGGAGGCCCAATACGGTTTTCAGAAGAATAAGTCTGCGGAACAAGCACTAATCGATATAAAGGATAAAATTGCTGAAAATATTGAAAACAAATTATTCACTCTTGGAATATTTTTGGACTTACAAAAAGCGTTTGATACTGTGCAACATGACATTCTGTTGAAAAAACTTGAAATCTACGGTGTACGAGGAGTTGCGCTAAGACTAATAAAAATGTATCTCTCAGATCGTTATCAATATGTATCTATAAATGACCATTCATCTAATAAAGTGAAAATACGACATGGTGTTCCTCAGGGCTCTATTTTAGGCCCTCTATTATTTCTCGTGTACATTAATGACATTACGGCAATACCAGGATCCCCTGAACTAATAATGTACGCAGACGACACTAACATATTCTTTGCTGGTACAACGAAAAAGTGCGTCGAGACGCTGGCTAATGAATATCTTTCTAAATTATCAAAATGGTTGCAAATAAATCGTCTACAATTAAATACAAATAAAACTAAGTATATCATTTTTAAACCAGCAAATAAGCAAGACTACAGTTTCATTAACGTAATATTCGAAGGCACAACATTGGAGCAGGTAGCAGAACAAAAATTTTTGGGCGTCTGGTTTGCTGAGGATCTATCATGGAATTGTCATGTAAACAAACTAAAGGCTGATTTATCCCGGGTAACAGGATGCATTTATAGAATACAAAATTTGATACCGACCTGGTTAAAACACACATTATATTATTCCTTATTCTACTCCAAAATTTGTTATGGTATTCTTGTCTGGGGAACGACGTCAGCGGCGAATTATAATAAAATTATCCTTTTGCAAAAAAAGATCTTACGAATGTGTGAAAATTATAAAGGGGATACCAGAAATTTAAGGACACAACCACTCTTCGTCAAATATAATATGCTTAAGGCAGATCAAATATATTACTTCAAACTTTTACTATGGATACATAAAAATAGACTTCACACCACACCAGCGAACAGCCTAAGTACATATCCAATCAGAAATCCAAAGCGAAGGATGCCGGCCATACGAACCAACTATGGTCAGCAAACCTTAATTTTTCAAACAACTAAAACTCTAAATAGAACGGACCTCAATATTAACTTTAACAACACGTTTCCTGGTTTCAAAAGGGACTGTAGAAGTTTCTTGGTTGGCAGTGAGATCGCCTTCTCATTTGGATAGTGTAATTTACCAAGAACATAATCACTAGGTATAGCGAATTTCAAAGATATTTGTTCTCATTGTATTCCTTCATCTGAACTTTCTATTGATGTTGATATCTCTGTGGTATATATTATTGCATTCTAGTTTTTTGTTTTTTGTTGTTGTTACTGTTTGTTGATATTGTTTTCGGTTTTTCACGACCAACACTTACTGACGTTTATAGTGTCTTTATGCAAATGAATGTAGTGTCTATTTTTCCTTGTTTCTTTGACTTGTTTTTTTTTTCGTTTTATTTTAACTGTATAATGTTTCGATGAATCTGTTATTATGTAACCACTTTGAGCTGCTGAACTTTAGGGGGCAGAGACTTTGTCAGGCACCACGCCTTTATCTCTGCCCCCTACGCGGCAAAGCCGCAAAACAAATAAAAAAAAAAAGGGTAATCCTCGTGAGGGTAACCCTTGTGAGGGCTACCCGCGTGAGGGTAGACCCCCGAGGGCAACCTTTACAGGGGTAACCCTCAGGGAAGTAACCCTCGAGGGTTACCCTCACGAGGAGCTAACCCTCACGGGGATTACCCTCACGAGGGTCATCCTCATGAGGGTAACCCCCATGAGGTTACCCTCACGGGAGTTACCCTCATGGGAATAACCCTCACGAGGGTTACCCTCACCCCGTGAGGGTAACGTAACCCACGTGAGGGTAGCCCTCTTGAGGGTTATCCCGTGAGGGTTATTCTTACCCCCGTGTGTGTAACGTAACCCCCGTGAGGGTAACCCTCACGAAAGTAACCTTTACGGGAGTAACCCTCACGGCGTTTACCCTCTCGGGAGTAACCCTCATGAGGGTTATCCTACCCTCACTCCCGTGAAAGTAACGTAACCCCCGTGAGGGGGCTACCCTCGTGAGGGTAACCATCACCAGGGTCATCCTCGCGAGGGTAACCCTTGTGAGGGTTACTCTCGTGAGGAAAACCCTCTTGACGGTTTCCCTCGTAAGGGCGCCCTAGTGCGGATAACCCTCGCGAGGGTTTCCCTCGTAAACATAACCCCTGTAAGGGTTACCCTCGTGAGGGTAACCCTCAGGGGAGTTACCTTCAAGAGGGTAATCCTCGTGATGTAACATGTGACGTCACACGCCCCATAATAAAACGCGGGGTTGCGCCGACGCCGACGGCGACGCGGCTCAACCCGCAAACGGGCGCCTAAGGGCTGCGCTCTAAAAGAACAATTAAAAAGTGCGTAGGGTTTGTTCAAGCTGTAATAGCATTCAGATGACGGAAACGCAGTTTGTCACTAAAGCACAGTTTGTTACTAATCCAGTACGTGTTCTTCCTTCCATAACTCCATGCTTCGTTCTTGTTGTCTGTTTTGATTGTTTGATTTGGCATATATTAGCATCCTTTTGGTGTTTTGTCAAGCTGATTCACTCTGCGTGCTTCACAGCATTGACTGTAGGAGTAAATACGTGCCCCATAATAGCAGTCTGCAACATCAACACGCATTTTACATCTGTATTGGGCTATTATAGCGCAGTGTTCGACGCCTGAATTATAAAGAAAAACGGTCTAACTGACGCATATTTTTGTACATCCGATTGTAAAACGTTCCAAACTTTTTATTCTGTCACAACACTAAGCAATATTAGCTCTTAAAATCGAGCGCGAAGAGAAAACGCATTTACATTTTCCCATAGGAATGCATTACCGGAAGTCAAATTTAGACTGCTTCCTGTCTGCTTCAAAATGGAACAGCACACTAGCGCCACCTGAACCTCTAGCGTTATTGTAATAACTCTATGGAAGCCAGGACATTCCTGCTTCTTATGTCGAGTGTCAAGATGATTCCTTGAATTGGATTCCAGGCTTCACGCGAGGTAAAGGTGTGCCGGTGACTCCCTTTCGTTTCTCGACGCAATGCTGTCAAACGCACTCAAACGCTCTGAAAAGCAACTGTGCATAGGGGCCTTTACAGACCCAGCGTGCACATGCTCTATCTATGCTTCGAAGTGACGGCACGAGCTACACACTAAAGAAAGCCGATGGGTCTACTTTCCCGCACAACACCCGCAGGGCCAATCACCGCAGCTTACGGAGACAGCTCAGCGAATGACGATGCCGAAACGTATGTTTAGAGCAGTACAAACGTAGTCAGAGTTGTGACATTAAGCAATGCAAGCGTGAGTTTTTGCATTGCTTAGTGCGCACAACTCAGACTGCGTATTTTTGTCTAAACATTGAGTTTCGGCATCGTCATTCGCTGACTATCCCCGTAAGTGGCGGTCACTGGCTTCCGAGTGTTGTGCGGGAAAGTATACGCACAGGCTTTTTTTTTTTTAGAGTGATAGCAACGCGAGAGCTTATTGTACGGTCGAATAAGTCTCTAATATGGTCAACAGGCCCTTGCCAGAAAAAAAAGTCATCGGTAGAATTGGCGTTTCGCTACAGTGTACTAGATTACGGGATATTGTTTGGACCGGTGCGACTCGACAATGGGAACTTGTGATGCTGCGCGTGTAGACAACAATCGCGGCGCTGCAGTCGACAGGGCAGCAGAAAGTCGCTGCAGTCCGCACGTGCCGCCGCACGTGCGTGTGCTCGCGATGCGCGCGCACAACCACCACCATACTGACCCTACTGCCGATGCGCCGGTGTCGACACCTATCGCGATCTACCCCAGCGCCTCACGCGAGCCGCTCCGGTCCCAACAATACCCCGTGTTCTAGTACACTGTATAGTTTCGCTCGCTTTTATAAGTTAACCGCATACGATTGAATATCAGGTCTAGGTGCTACATAACAAAATCAGCAGCCATGGTGCCAAGGATAGAGCATGCCGCGCGCTTTGAAAGCTTGAGAGCGCGCTCAAACTGAAAACACTTTCTGAAGCACGCAGTCAGTAAATACACCATAAACAGAAGTACTTCGACGTACCTTTATCGAGTTCCCTTCACTTGTGACTACAGAACAGATCATGTGCAGTGCTGCAGCACTCGCGAATCCAAGCCGGATCCCGCAATGATCGGAGACGACACAGGGAGAAAAAAACAGGCCGACCATGCTTCTGACGAAGGTTGTATTTCAACTTCCTAAAAACAGGATCTCTATAAACAAAGGCCCCCCTCCTCTCCCTTTTTCCATTTATCTCGACGCACCTTATTCAACACCTCCTAGAGTTGCCTTAATTTTTTTCGCAGGCCTTAATTATTTTACGTAGTATTGGCAGAACACATGAACCAGCATGTTGTCTGTTTTGATACTGACATATATCAGTCTTTTTGGTGTGGCGGCTGTGGCAAAACAGATCTTGATTTATCTGCCACCTCAGATATGTCAAGTATTATAACCATATAATCTCGTAATCCGTTTCACGAGCTCCCCAAATTGATCCCGCCAATCGGATCATTCAGGGGCCCGTTATCCGATTGAAATCCTACTTGCACGCCTGGGGAATGATTCACTCAAGATTAAGATTAATCCGCCCCTCATCGTGCAACCGACTTCAGACATGCCGATTAAGCTGCCAAGATTAAAGACGATTGCAAAGAAGAATAAAAATATCATACGCAGGGCCATTTATACTGAGAAAGTTCGGCCTTATTAAGGAGAGTTTGACAGCCTGGCAACCACAGCAGCGTAGTCTGACAACGGGGGATAACTACTTCCGTCCGCGATTTTGGGGCTTTGACTCATAGGAAATCTATGCGATTTCTCAGGAAGAAAGATGACAAAGAAGTAACGCCATTTTTTGTTATCGCGAAATTCGCTGGTTCTAGAAGCTCCGCCCATTGGCCAAACTCACTCAGTATAAACGGCTCCGACCATACGCAAAAAGAAACGCCATCTATTGTATGCATTGTAGCTAGTGTCGCTACACGACGGCGACGACGACGAACCGGAGGAATGGTGCGGTTGGCGCTCGTGACGTCGGTGTGCGATCACTAGTGCACGCGAAGAACAGCCACGCAAACACAGCTCTCAAACGGGTAATAAACTCAAATACGCCTGCCTATAGACCTTTTCTTTAACGGCGCCGCCATCTTGAGAATTGCGGCGCCGACGCCGTCGTCTAGCGGCTTAGAAAAAGAAATATCGGCTAGTTCTGGCAGCACAGCTATCTGGGTAGGCACTGGTGTGGGTATGAGGGAACTTGGCTAGACTTGGCTATGGTCGGCTGCAATAACTTGGCTGGAGCTTGTCCGGTTGAATCCAGCTGGCTACTCACATGCCATCACCTTGCCTCCTCGAGAGAACGAGGACGAAGACGGTGGGGTGCTTTGATTGAGTTTCTACAGCGAAGCATATATATGAGCAGTTTAATGCAGTCTATGCATGGTAAGCTCTCGGCATTTGATAGCTCCATCTTGAGTGGTGGCATGTAGACTTTTCATACCTTTGACATACCACGGGGGTTGCAGTGATAACCTAATTGGACCACTTGCACCGGGAATTAAAATCGGTCCTCTTGTCGTAGACGAAGTGGTCGTGAGCTTAAACGTGACGTTGAGTCTGATACGAATCTCTCGCGATTCAAGCTCGCAATCGACTGACTTCATAAATAAGGATTCTTGGGGAAAATGTGAAGCTCAATAAAATTGCAGCCACACTCGCGCTGAAGCTTCTTGTGCTCATGGCACACTTCTTGCTATTGTTCTTATGCTTCTTAAAATTATTTATCCATCCGACGACCACGCAGTGGTAGCCAGACAACCGTAGATTTTCGGAAATTGCACCGCGATAAAAAAGAGCACTCGGAACTAACTCATGCACGGCGTCCGTTTTTAAGCCTTTTCGCCCATACCCTTGGCGGTTGCATACCCTGTGTCAGCGGGCAATCCAAAAATGCACCAGGTCGAGGGTACGTCAGTTACTGGCTGGTTTGAGGTTATGCGAAAACGGTCTATACGCCGTTCCAATGCTTAGAAAATCACAGCCCAGCGTGCGATCTTCACAACTCAGCACGCGCATGGTGCGACTAAGGCACGCGCCATCCGCACGAACGCTGAAAATGGCATCGGCCGGAAGCCTGTTTCTGGAATTGTGGATATATAGTAAACGACCTTGCACACATGATCAATTATAAAAATTTCGCCATATTGTGGGGTTCTCGTACCGATAGTTTCGCCTGAGAGACAATGATCCCGGCAAAGTGGGGGTTGTATATCTAAAATGTGATCACGTGCTGCCAGTGTAGTAGGGAACCCTTCACAAGGTGTCTTCGATAAAGACCGTTCACTAACCTGGGTGGTTAAGTTCACTGCTTGAGTGACGAGTCTTGCGACCACGTTGCTGACAATTATTTTTGCAGAATTTCGCGGCCGCGATTGTGTTTAGGAGCTTGTGTTGCAGAAAACCCGCCGTCGGCGTCGGTGGGACTAAAAAATCCCGGCATTCACTTGGTGACGTCACGAGGGTTAAATTTTCTTGCTTATTTAGGAAACATTTTTCCGCTAAGCTTGGCGGGAACATTTCCCGCTAAATTTAGCGGGTCGATAGGGTCATGACGTCACAGTCACGTGTGACGTCACGTGTGACGTGACGCTACCAACTAGACCACGAACACACGCCTCCGCGCCTTGGGAACGAGGCCGGGTTTATGTGAAGAGGCTTTGTAGAATGGGGTCCAATAACGCTGTCGCTTTTCACTCTTAAAGGCGAAGCTTAAAGGGCAACTCCGGAGAATATATATTTTTTAATTTAGGGATTACGACTGTTTTCAGCTAAGGCAGTGTTCCTGAATGACAAGGCATAATTTGTTTTTCGATGTTGCGTGTAGTTTTATTAATATCACGGCTCAAAGTTTAATTTCGGACGTCTACGGCAAAGCCGAAACTATCTGCTAGAGGGATGGCAACACCGATCATCAGCGGTACGGCCGCGACGTGACGTCACAAGGGTGCTGCGCCAGTGTTCCTTGACTTAAAGCTAACCCGCTTGCCGCCCGCTAGAGAGCAGCTGGTCGCATCTTTAAAATCGGTTTTAGTGGAGTGCGCGGGTTCACTTTGACGTAATATTACGGCTGTGATCACATTTCGTGCCACTAAAGCGATACCAGTCATTTATTCTGGTTTCGCTTTCGACCGGAGATTACCCTTTAAGCGTCCCCCAGTTTTTTCTTCGTTGAACCAAAAATAAACAGCAACCCTTTGAGCGAACAAATACATTGTCCTTATACCACAAAAACCGAGTTAAATGCAGATTCGTCTTGTCCACAGTTGGAAGATGTAAAAAAACAAAAACAATATGGCGACTCCCAATGGCACGATGATGATAGCTGTCAAGAATTTTGCATGTGGCCTATTATCACATCAAATTACCCTTGAACAAATGTACTAGAAGATTAGTGCAATATCTTATGGGCACCCGACATGGTAATCAACCAATACTAAACTGCACTCTAAAAAAAAAAGGAGCGGATTTGTTTTGCAAAGCACTTGGTAGAGCCAGTGAACCAATTTCAAAAGTCCGTCAAGCAACATTGGCGGTTGCCCTCTCTGGTTGGATCCGAGTCTTCGTGGAACGCTGACGTCACACTCGTGTCCAATAGACTGCTCAGGGTACGCACCCAAACAATGGCGGACTCGGATAATCGGTGCAGCGGCAGCTACTAAATAGCGCGCACTATTGACCAAAAAAAGAGCGTATTACAAAACTAAAAATACGTTTACATCAAAAAAAAAAAGAGGAAAGAAGTGTGTTGTGACACTGCGCGTGACGTGTCACAATGTTCAGTGACACATAGTCTTGTACAGGTTACTCGATAAATGTAACAAATTACAATTACAATTACTTTTGGTTAAAGAAGTATTCGATTAGGTTACTCAATCACTCGAGAAGAATGAAATAATTGGCCGTTACTTGAAAAAAAAAGTGACCGTTAACTTCGAATTTTCAAAAAACAACAGATATTTGTTTCCTGCCGGTTTGAACACGGTTTTTTTCATTCTGTCCGTCGCTGGATTGGAATCACCGGACTATGAACCGTATACTTATCTTCTCAGGCTACCAATTTTGGTAAAGCATGTCTCTTGTCAGAGACTTGGTTCGATGATTCATTGTTAGAAAACTTGTACAAACAAAGGGCTTTATTAGGAAGGGGAGGGAAAGAAAAGACGATTACTCTTGCGATTGCTTCCTCAAAAATATAATCAAATGATTACAAATTTAGTTTAATAAATTTATCAATTACAAGTAATTTTGTTACTTGTAACGAGTAACGTACAAGTCTGCACAGCGCAGGCTGTATTTTTTTATTTTTTATCGTTTATATTTAACCATATTTCTAGCCTGATCATACGCCTAGCTTCCTCTGTAGAATTCAGCGATTGACTCTCCCAGATCCTTTCCGGGAAAGTGGACACTCCAGATTTCTTTGAGCGTGCCGCTGCAAGTAATTCAAATCACTGCTTGTGTTGGCCTCGACGAAGCACTCCCTAAGTTCATAATAAACGACCTCTTCGAAGGCTACATTTCAATAACGTGAATCGCGGAAAGATCAAACGTTCATCCAGAGGCACATTGCCTCGTCACACCTAACGGTCAGTCATAAATTAAGGAGCCCAATCACAGCTGAAATCATTTCTGGCCTCGTCGTGGCGGAGGAACAACTTTGTGGTCTCGCGCTAACCTGATTAGAAAGTGAAATTAGGCCTCCGCGTCTCCAAGCGATAGATTTGGAAGGCAGCTATTCACGGTTACAGATGCGGGGATTGAAAGGGTAAACACGGCCAGCGATGGGGACTGACGTTCTGATTTCAATTAAAGTCGGCGACTGGGGTCGGTAGTTTGACTCGCCCGTATGGTCTTGTATAGCCCGCCAGACAGTCGGCAAGCAACGTTTAAGGACGGCCCAATTAAAAACAAACAAACAAACAAAACAAACAAACAAACAAACAAGCAAAGGAGGTGTGTGCTTCTAAACGACGAGTACTACTGAAGATCGCACCAGTCTTTAAAAATCCGCACTTTTTTTTTCCACAGTGTGCGAAGCGACAGTGATAGGTGTTCTTGCGCGTGGTTACCACAGTTTTATGCATATGCACTCTGTATTTGCTTGATCACACATAACACAGCTTTGTGGTCGCTGAAGTCGGGAGCCTTTTCTGCAGGCCTCCAACATCATGTAGTGTTTGATGCAAATTAACATTATTAATATTATTCTGAAATAATATTATTATTATTGTTGCTACTAATAATAATATTATTATAAAATGTCGTTATTTTTTATTGAAAAAAATCCTTGCCACGTGGAGAGACTGGGGGAGGGGGGGGCTTTTACAATCGGGAATAACTTTTATAAAAAAGAAAACTGTTTGTCTTGTTTGTTTTATTCAAGAACAGCCCTATGAAAGCTTTTCAATACACTTATTCCAAAACTCGAAGCGCCTCATCGCGGCGTAATGCCACGCTATGCACTGTGGGAATCAGTGGTAAGAAAAATCCATACGCGCTCCTTTGCTTGCCCGCAGGTTCCCTGAATTGAACGCGCGCGGTGCGGATTTATGAAAATAGTCAATGGTGAGAATATAGCGCGATGAAAAACCCCAAAGTATCACGGAGCACAAGCACAATCGGTAAGGGTAGCAAGAACAGGTATTATGACCACTGGCAAAAAAAAAAAATTGGGTTGTGGGGATATTTATACAGCGTGTAGTTGGTCAGCCATTTAAAGTTGCGACGAGTCACTCGCTGTAGATGAGCAATTTAGCCAGTGCAGTACAACCGCTAGCCTGGGGTCTTTAACGTGCACCACGCAGTGACCACTGGCACTCTGAAACGTTGTCATTGTAGCTCATAAATAAGTCTCCTTCCAAGAAACTAGATTCCCGCAAAACAGCTACTTGACACACGTCTTCGCGAAGTGCTCACGAGAGTAACTGTCAAAACGGGAACCGCGTGAACACGTCCGCGGTGACGCGAAAATCCCCACTCAAAGTCAACCATTTTTTTTTGCGAGTTGTTAACGAGCCTGGCGCGGAAAATAAACTCTCCGGAATTTACAACGTCTCTCGACGGATGAGCGACAAACAATGCTGCATATTTCAACTAAACACGAACCAGATCTTTTGTTACGCAATTAGCGAGGACTAGTTATAACTGTTTGTCAACCGTAGCCCTCATTTCACCTTACGATGAACCTCTAAGGAGGCTATAGAAGCCACCCAAACCAACTCAATGTCCTATGTGTGTCACGTGATCTTCGGTAGAGGCGTAGCGGTGTACGAGGCGCACAGTCACGTGGTATACATTCACAGCCCTGGATCGGCTGAGATAGCTCGTAGCGTACCCTGCCATGCACCGTAAGCTGAAACTGAGGTGTAGCTGTTGCTTGTTTTCCTCGTGTGTCTCGAAAAAAAAAGAATAACGTTCGCAAACGACGCTGGATGTTGAGATTTGAAGAAATAACACTTGATTGTCGGAGGCTGGCGGTGCCCTGGCGGGATTCAGCGTTGGAAAAGTTTTCACGGCGAAACTTTCGGTCGTCAGTTTGAGATGTCAACGTAACTGGCGAGGCGGCACACAGCGCGCAAGAAAGATGTATCTCAAGGTCCTCTAGTAGATGACAACTTAAGAAACCCAGGTCTTGGCGAGTTCCGGGCTTCTTATTATTCGGCCGTGGCACAAACAGCCCAAGGTTTGGCAAGATGGTAAGAGTGGAGGAGGATTGAAAGTACGTGATTGGTCCTTTTTTTATTTGGCGCGCTTCGGTCGCATTCATGCATGGGAATGCAGCCCGGCTCTTGTCAAATCTGCTGCGTTTACACACGTAGACGCAACGGCAACGCATGGAATAGACGGGTTGCTCTCGGGCAGGAGGCGACTATGCTATGTTAAAGGAGCGGTGCAACGATATTCAGTTGGAATGATTTTCACTTTACACGAGCTTACTGGCACTAGTGGGACCCAAGGATACTCCGCACGCAACGCCACTGGCCAAGAAACTCCTTTGTTGCGGTGTAATTTCAAGGACAAAAGCGATCATTTTCATTCAATCATTTCTTTGCAAAATTTGATGACGTAACGTGGGGATCGCAGTACACCCCCAATGACGATATTTGAATGTGGTTCATAGATTGAACCCGACCATTGCGTGGGCACTCGATTTGGGCTCGTGATAATTACTAGCTCGAGAAGCATTCGGGTAGTGGCCCGTGTCCAATCGCTGCAACGACGACTATAGCCGAGCCATAACAATGTCTGGAACTCAGCGCGTGTCCTGTGCTTTGACAACCCCAGCGCGTGGCTATGATCAACATTGGTGGCATATAATCGGCTCCAGATCACGTGGCCGCTTGTTCTGGCTGCAAGTTGAGAGAATAAACGCTGCTCGTTTTTCTTTAATTTTTTTTCTGGAACTTCTATTGCGTGGGGTGAAAAACGAACGCGTGTTTCATAGGTCATTAACGTCAGGGATCCTTTCTAAGCGGTATTTGCGCAAAGTACAAAAATTGTTGCATCGCCCCTTTAAGGGCCGCCCACACTAGCGAGAAAACGCGCGCGGCGCGCCGATCGCGTTGAAAACGCGTTCCGCAAAATCGGTTGAGCGCGTGAAGTCATGTGTTCGCTCGAATGCTTCAAGAGTGCGCGAGGCCTCCTGTGCTGTCACGTGACATTCGCCGCGATCGGCGTGCCACGGGCGTTTTCTCGCTAGTGTGGGCGTCCCTTTACGCTGGCTCATAGCCTCCTCTATCCTCACAAAGCCTGGCAGTTCGACGACGGAGCCATTGAGTGCCCAGTCGCAGATTTGAAATGCGAGGATCTGGTATAGCACAGAGCATCAAGGAGCCATTTCTCGGGGAACCTGGACGTCAGTGCACAGCGTTTGCAGCGGCAAGGACCCGCAACACACTTGTTCGCTCGGGAAAAGTGTGTTTTGGCGTCTCGCAGCAGCGGGGCGCCAGTCACTTGGCTCTCCTCTCATACGTTCTTTGCCGCTCCACTTTTTCCATTTCGGCGGCCGGTTCTCGTGGCGATCTGCCAGGCTTTGTGAGTATAGAGGAGGCTATGGTTGGCTGCACCATCCACGCGATGCGACCATAAAAGCGGCGCTGTAATGTCCGATTGCACGTGCCACGTTCGAATACATGCATCTGTCAGCATCTGTAAATGCGCGATCACAAAACGTAAAAAAAGAAAAATACATTAAAGAAAAGGAATTGTGTAGCTTGCGGCCTCAGCGTCCCATGAACCATACCTTTCAGCTTTATTACTTGTATTGCTTTCTTTCGTAGCCTCCATGAGCACGTATCTTTCACTTTACGTGATAGCGAAGCCGAAGCTACTTTTAAAAGCATATTCCCCTGAAGGATGCTCGCACTGCACGAGCGCGCGTGCTTTGCAGGGTCACTAAAAGCTCGGAGCTCGCTCTTGTATACTTCATTTCACCTTATGTTGTACCGCAGCGAAGGCTAGAAGCGCGAGCTCATAGAGTTGGCAGCCGCTCTTAAAAAACCTTTGACATGCCAAAATAATTTTTTTTCATGCTAGGCGTTGAAATGGCATATCAGGACATCACAAAAAAAGTATTTCACTATAGAGTTGCGTAGTTTTTTTATAAAAAATAGAAATACGAGGCCCAATTCAAAGTTCCCGCCGTGCACTGTGACGTAACAGTGTACCGCAAGGTGTCGGGGCGGTCAGAAGGGAGGCATCGCCGGAAGTCACGTGAGTTGTATCGCTCCTCGTGCTTACCGCGAACGCGTGTAATATTTTTTTAAATATTTTTGTTATTTTCCGCACCTTCACGAGCGATCCAAGCAGACAAGGTTTCTTTTATTTGCTTTTCATCGCTTAATGTTGCTGTAAAGGTAGAAGAAGCGGAGTCAGTGAATTGACGTGATTAACTACAATGCCTAGAAGGTGCTGTGTGAGGGACTGTCCCGGTATTTCAGCAACTAAAGAAGAGATCACACTGCATGCATTTCCGAGAGACATACATCGGCCGCATGTGCACCTAGTAAACAAGTTCTACTCATGTTCTAGACAAAATACGTACTTTGTGCTCGACGTTTACTTGTACTTGGTACACAAACCAGTTCATATTCTTTAGACGGCAGGCATCTTTAGCCTGGAGAGTATCCGATGATTCAACGACCTGGGTGTCTGAACCTTCAGCAATGCGATCGGGCGTGTCGTATGCTAGCAATCCAAATTTCTGCGAGCGTTCTAAATTTTTTTTTTCAAAACTTGATAGCTTGTTTTGCGCTCAGTATAGCCCTGTATCATCGGACTGACGGCATGCACTCGTACACTGGCTTGTACTCGCAACGCTTTCATCATTGACCTCCATCACGTCGACCCACTGACTCTTCGTCCTCAAATTTTACAGCACGCAAACGAACCAACGGTGCAGCGATAAAGAGCTAGTGGAACTGAAACTTCGTTTTCTACAATCGCTCGTACAAAGAGCAGAATAAAAAAAAATCTTAGGCACGGTCGCGGAGAGCACGAGGAGTGAAACTCACGTGACTTCCGGTGAACCCACTTTTAGTGACGTAGGTCGATGCCTCCCTTCTGACCGCCCCGACACCTTGCGGTACACTGTTACGGCCCTGAGTGCCAACTGTGGCGAGAGCAAGAGACGCGCTCATCGGAAGCGGCTCGTGCGACCGCTAGTGAGAAGAAAATTAAAAGGCTGTGAAGGGCGAGAGCGACATTGACATGTCTGTTTCAACACGAATCCGTCGTCCAAGTAAGACAAAATGTATCGCGCCCAGTTCACTGGTGCCTTATCAGTGAAGTGTCAGAAGCGTCGGGTTCTTTGGGACGCCCAGCTCAAAACATTTTAGAAACAATGGGATAAAAGAGAAACTCTGGGAAGAGGTGACTGAGGCCATGAAAGTCATCGCATCTGCTTTCTGCAACCAACATTGTGAAACGGCAGAAAACGCTCATGTGAAAGTAAAACCTCGCGATCCGTGCCGCCGCGCCGCTGGCAGCAGCGATTTCAACGGCGGAATCGCTGCATGTGAAACCCGCTTAATGGGTACGTTTACGCTTGCGGATCCGCTGGCGAATCCGCCCGGCACCTACCGCCGCTGGAGCGAAACGCTGGGCGGAAAACGCGGCGGCGAGCCGTTTAAGGTCCGGACCTAGTTCTGCCTGCCGAACGAGGGCGTTTCGCTGACCGGAAGTGACATTTTTGCCGCAGCGCGACGCTGCCTACGTCATGAGTGTGCGTTCTGTTGCGTTAATTGAACGTCAAGACTTACGGTAAAGCCAGAATGGATTTACTCTTTACGCGGCGGGGATTAATCTGCTGGTGTCGGTGATCGCGAGTCGTTCACGTACGTCTTCTTCTTCGAGTCTGCCCCGAGCCAAACCGTTGCTTCGTGCTTCCTCGTTTTCGTCCATACCGCATTACACGAGCACTGTACGGCTGCACCGCGCGAGTAGGAGGTGCCAAATTGCCCCAATTCCACAACACGTTCTTCCGGGAGCAGCAGCGCCCGGGAGAGACAGCCGAGTGCGGGAACTCTCGCGCCTTCTCGTCGTATTTGACCGGATGTTACGAGAACAGCTGCCGCAGCCGCCGCGCGCGCGCCGCCGCTCAGTAGAAATAAGATGCAAGCGCCAGCCCGCTCGATACTGCCGCCCCGCCGCCGGGAGCGGATCCGCTGTCGCGGCAGCGGATTTCTTCTCAGGTAAACGTACCATAACGCGGTTGTGAGCTTGCCGTCGCGTCAGCGACGGCACGAGCGAGAAAAATAAAAAAGGCGCGAGGCTGGCACGGGCCAGCCAGTCTGCTGCCAGCCTTCGATCTGAGATGTGGCTCTTTGATCTTAGCCGCCCGGCCCGGTTCGGAGATCTGCCGCCCTATTGTCACCACAGCCTCGACTTGAGGTAAGCCGACTCGGCACCTCCCAGCGCACCTATTCCGACACTGGGCCGGAATATAACAATGGCGACGAGGATTTTGGCCTTATTTTTCCGTTAAATGTTGGTTGTGGCAGACTCCGCGGCGAGGGAACCTGATGACATAGGGCCTGACACGCTCGCCTGTGACTCCTCTCTCGAGAAGGTGTTCACTCTCCATTTAATGCTGGCATGGCAATATGTCTTGTCAGTTTTGACCGCGATCTTTCGCGCGTGAGCACACCGGTTCCATACGGACTCGAGCCGCCATCTTGGCATCCTCGTGCCGTCGCTGCCAGCGCTATCCAGTCATGCTCAGCCAACTTCTGTTGTCAGTACCGCCATCGCGCGAGTGTGTTGGTACTGTGATGCCAACTCTTGATCGAGCCGCACAGCTCTGCCTTGCAGTTCGGGCTTGGCTGGCTCGAACCGCAGAACAGTATCATCAAACGCCTGGGACTTCAAGTTTCGAGGCAACGTCGGCGCCAGTGGACTACGTGACTTCCGA
>JAZHYW010049670.1:0-11649 GCA_037355805.1 Ixodes ricinus | reverse complement strand
TTCCGTTCCGGTTACGTATTGCTCAGCTGAGCCTCTAGCGTTTATTGTAATAACTCTATGGTCGGAAAGGCCGTCGGCGGCAGTCTCTGCAAGTTGTCTGCTCGCTGCTCCTAATCTGGGAAGCGACTTTATCGCATCGCACTCGGAGAAGCCGTCGTGGCATGCCGATAGGGGCGTTCGGAGCGCTAGCGACAGCGTACCGGCGGAGATGAGAGAGAGCCTAGATTGAGAAGGGCACTGACACATCAAAATCATATTTTTTATTATTATCCGAAACGATTGAAAACGGTGCCGGGACATTACCCTCAAAATTCGAAACTTGGGAATTCAGTATTTGTGAATTAAAAAAACAATTTCCAAATGCTGAATTTGAAGTTCCCGCGCGGTCCCCGGCAGTGCAGTCAGTCAAATTTTGCGGTCTCCTGCGACTCGACTTTCTCTCGGACCTCCGCTGACCCGAAGCGAGGAGGAGGCGGGATAGAAGGGAGCCGGCGCGGGAAAAACCGGTTTCTTCGCCGACACGCCGATCTGCTCGAGCGCCGCCAAAGAGAGGACACAAATCTAGGAAGGGACATCTCACCGAACTCTGATTTTTGGTATTTCAAAAAGAAGGGCCGTAGTGCGTTCGCAATTGCGTTAAAAAACATGTTTTACGATTGCCATTATTAAATGTTATAGAAATGTCGCCTACAAAGCTTCTAAATTTCCTGATTTTTGACGTCATCGATCATAAGAAGCAAGGAGGTAGCGGCGGGAGATTTAAACGCCAAAAATAAAAAGGCGCGCGCGCGCGCGGGAAAATTTTTTTTCGCGATGCGGTTTTTTTTTGCGTGTTTATGACTACAACTTGCGTCGTTTTAGACAATAAAAAAATACGACCTTTGGGGTGTCAGTGCCCCTTTAAGAGAGGGAGCAGTAAGTACGCCTGCATTTGATTGTCGTGGTGTGTCCAGTGTAGCGAGGAAACTGGGCAGAGAGGCGGACACGTTTGCAGAAGGGGACACTTTTGAGTTGACTCCTTGCATGCTCCAGCTCGTTTTGCAAATGGAGCCCACAAACCATGTGATCCCAATCGAGCGGTTGCCCCATCTTTTAAATCGGTGGACGTTAAAGACCCCAGGCTAACGGTTGTACTGCATTGGCGAAATTGCTCATCTACAGCTGGGAGACAAATCGTCTGTTGAGGCACACTAAGTTCTAGGTTCAATAAACGTACACGCAGCCCATTTTTTTTTTTTTGTCCCCAAGAAACATTGAAACGGCCTTCGGGCCAACGCACGTACGTCAAAACTAAAACCACGTTGAAGACCCAGTGCTCAGCGGTTGTATACCGGACTGGCTAAGTTGCTCATCTAGCTGAGACAGACGCCCACAACAATTTGGTTAGGACCACTCAGGGAATGGACTGTAAGTGACTACGTCACAGCATGGCGTCTGGGTCCAAACAAACCGTTGCTAGGGACGTTGCTATGGACTAATGCATGGAAACTCCGCATGAGGCTAGATTTATCCTTACAAGTAAGTAAATAATTTTTTGTAAGCAACCTAACTTCTTGATATCTAATTATGAAGATGTTCTTGTCGTCTCAGTGTCGTATTGCAACAATTAAAGCCATTTCTAAAGTATTACCCTTCGGTTTGCTTTGATAGCAGACGACACAATAAATTTGCTGGCCAAGTTGCAGCGGGCGTCTTCATTGAATTGCGTCGGTAAACGAGCGACAAAAACAAGTATATACATCGCCATGGCCGCAAAAGCCTTCCGCAATGTCCGTTATTTTTTTTTTGAAGAATTAAGTTTAGTTTAGAGAGGGTGAAAATGCCGTAAAATCAACCACGTCGTGCAGATCAGTTATGACGACGATCCGGAAGTGCATTACCGGCGTAGCGAGATGACGAGAAACAAATCGTACGCCGTCGAGGTAAGTCGTTTATTATTAATATTACTATTACTATACGCCTCGCAAGTGGGCTCATTTTCGTCTTCTGCGCATGAGAAAGGAAGTAGCGGTGACGTCAGAACGCCGAGCCCTGATTGGCTGATCGCGGTCCCCTATCTGAGCGTCGTCTGCTCCTTTGCAACAACGTCTGCTCGCAACGTCGTCTGCGTCTGTCTTACCTTTCCTGCGACTTTCGGAAGTGCAGGTCTTTACGCGCGAGCTCGACTTCGCCTTTCAGAGAAGGCAGACGAAATAACTCGAGCGGTTCGTTGTTTTTGTCGAACAACTAGCAGACGCGCATCAAGGAGGGAAGTCAAAGTACTCACTGGCCAGGTGTCCCGAGACGCCGAGGTTTGTTTGCTAAGAACCGAGAGTAGTGTGCGCAAGTTCCCTCCCAAATACTTTCCCCCCCCTTTCGTGTGCGGCAAGACTCCTCATTCTTTAACGGCGTCGGCGGGTTGGCGCAGTTAACGTCGTCTGCTTTACGTCTGCTAGTCAAAGCGATGGCTCCTTTACCTTTCCTGCGTCTGTCGGATATTCACCGCTTTTTCACCGGCGAGAGTCACCGTTGCCTCGGAAAACAAGGAGATGACAAGAGGAAGAGATTGACCTCTTAATCTAAAATTGAGGTCAGTGATCACAGTATAATACGGGAAGGGTTCTCAAGGGTCGCGCGGGCACATTCCATTCAGCACGCCAGCCGGTCGTGGGCAGACGGTCACCGAGTCGGAGTGGCTGCTAGGCCTATCTGCCGAGTTCGCTTCGTCGGTGTTGGTGGAATCGTGGCCGTTGGAGCTTTTCCCGGGTGTTTGTGGATCCAGCGTTCTTGTTCGTCGTGGTCTGGTTCAAGTACTTTTTACTTTTTTCTTGCTGCTTGAAGTCGGGACGCGAGAGAAGCGCACGTAGAAAAATAAACGTCCGTTGGTCGTCGCGACCGCGACGCTGTCGGCCATGCTGATTTGATCGTAACAAGTGCGTAGCTTCGGAGCTGTCGTAGGATTTTGTCGTAACCTGCGCAAAACTTACGAAAATTTCGGTTCGTGAATACGAATTTGTTTTTAAGTTTTGTCTTACGCATATTTTTGGCGTAAGATAGTTTCGTGAATCTGGCCTCTCCACTTGCAAAAGTCGCAGGAAAGGTAAGACAGACGCAGACGACGTTGCGAGCAGACGACGCTGCAAAGGAGCAGACGACGCTCAGATAGGGACCGCGATCAGCCAATCAGGGCTCGGCGTTCTGACGTCACCGCTACCCCCTGCCAACGTTATTAGATTACCTCAGTTGTGGAACTCCCGCGGAGGGGGTACCCCCCTCACTCACCTCAATCCGCCTGGTGTCGTTCGAAGCGCCCTCTATTGTTTCGTTTCATAACTGTGCGTTCCAAAGAGCACAGCCGAAGCGCCAAATGGCGATCACAACGCCGCCGTTTCTCCCGCAGCGGTCACTCGAGGAACTGCACGTTACAGCTATTTTTGGCTTCAATCGGCCATTTCGGAGCCGAAAGGGTTACAGGGGTGCCACCCTGTCTCCCCAGCGGACGCGCCGCGAGAAGTCACCGAAGTTAAAATGCACCTAGGTCGGGACGCGCTACCTGAAATCCCCGCTGAGGCATGGTTGTATAAAAACAATATTAATTGTGCTGCAAAACCTTGAAAACTAAAAATTTTAGAAAACATCACGCCCCCCCATTTTGTACTAATCTCCAATAAAAGTTACTACAAAAAGAGTTTTTTTCGTTGGTTTTTACGCGTCTAGTAACGTTGAAACGAACGTATCCCGATTCAGTTCCCAAAGCAGCCGTCCGGCGGCGCGTCGAGCGACTCCGGGCGAGTCGTGGTGAGTGAGGGGGGTACTGTTCGTGCATGCAGCGTCTATGAACAGTTCCGTAACTGAGTTAATCTAATAACGTTGCCCCCTGCGCAAGAAGCAGACGAACTTGCCCTCCGCATTGAGGTGGGCAGGTTATTAAAAGCTTGCATGTCTATCGCGATTTCGCAGTAACCATCGCAGCGATGGTTTGGTTATAACTAGGTACGAAGCACCCTCGCATAGCGCGAGTCCGCAGGCAAAATTTGGGATCTCAACTGATCGCCTGAAGGGCTTTTCTCGCGGCGATCTTTTAGCACGACGATCATCTCGACAGACGCCCGCACTTTCGATACACCATATTTTGCATCGCAACCCACTATGAAATCTTATAAGTGTCTGAAACTCATTATATTTCAAGCAAATGTGATATCAGAATATCGTATTTATTCGCACTGTTCAAACTACGGCGCCGGCTTGGCCGGCTGGCGTATGGCAGACGGCATACTTGGCATACTTCTTGGATTCGTCGTCTGCTGCAGGCATCTTGAGGACCGGAAGTTGCAGTCGTAAATATTTCAGAAACAAGCGATTACCGGCACACTTTTGACGAAACATATATGACATTCAGAGTTTTAGAAGTCAAATCCTACTCCTGATTTTTGAGCGGTCGGGTTTTCGTAGCGAAACCTAGCCACATGCATTTGTCCATAACAATGACCCTAGCAACGGTTTATTTGCACCCATGAAGTCGCACTGTGCCGAACTTCAGAGCAGAAGTCGGAAAGCCTTTCGATCGCTGTATGCTCGCCAAAGAGCTACCACATCGATTGATCCCACCACAATTTGAAAGATTGCTCTTAGGGATGCATAAAAAACAATAAAAAGGCGAAGCGTGGTACACTTAGACCCCGGTGGCGCCCACGTTGGAGTGCCACCGCGAAAACTTACTCGATCGTGCTCCAGGGTAAGGGTTTTGTACACTGATCTCAATGACAATAGACCTATTGCTGTCTTACCCAAGCATCAAGGAGAATGCAGGGATTGGTGTTCCACGCGCCGCACGTGCTGGCCTCAGCAGTAGTAACTTTTCCAAAGCAAAACCTAAAACAAATGGCATCTTGCACGCGCGTTCGTCAACGCTTTCTTTGTTATTTACTTCGAATCTTTTATACAGAAAAGGCGTGCGCGTGTGGCGCGTGGAACACCAATCCCTGCATTCTCCTTGATGCTTGGGTAAGACAGCAAATGGTCTATTGCTGGATCGCGCTTCCCCGCTTCTTCGCTGCAGCGCGAGTGAAGCCACCGGACGCATCCTCGCTGGGATACGATTTGCGGTTTTGCTAGCCTTTTGCTGCGGTTCTCCAGCGTGCTATAGGCATGTTTTCTACTCGTTCGTCGTCATTCGCTGAAGACGTTCTTTAAGATAATGGGTGAGGCGTGATACTTGCCGTTGAGAACACGTGGAAATTTTTACCGAAGCGCAGTGCCGCAGGCAAAAGGCGTAACTCGTCGAAAGCAAGTGTCGCCGGTCTGGCGGCGTGTTCAAAGCTTCCTTGGCACGCCGAAGCGCCGTGTCTCTGTGCCTTCGCACGCTTGGATACCGACCAAGAATCGACGCCGTGTGAATGCGTTTTGCGAGTGGAATGTGCGTGAAGCCGTATTGGCCGTATGTGCCTCTGGATCAGTGCCTTACTTGCGGCAGTGTCCAGTAGCGACGGCAGAGGGGGGAAGGGAAGGTACGTCTTTTTTTCGTCCTTAGACGATTTACAGAATACTGCGCAAAACAGCTCCTCATCACTGATCAGTGCTGGCTCATTATCAACCTACTTAATTGCACTTGACGTTTGAGCGCGGCTCGCCTAATTGTGATTGGTCAACAGATTGCACGCGACCATATGGGCCGCGCCTCAAAGATTTTCATTCTTGCCGTCTTGTACTTTTGCTTTCGAAAACCCTCCTTGCTCCACAGCTTTGCTCTATTCGTGCTCCCATGTGATCCATTAGAGTAGATTTGGAACATAGCCATGGTTAAAGGGATACAGGAAGTCAAGACTGCTCTCCAAAAGCACCTATCCTAACGATGTTTGACCCAACATTACCAGTCATCGTGTCGACCGATGCTTCGAACTACGGCCTCGGAGCAGTTCTGCAACAACAGCACGGGCAGAAGCTCAAGACCGTGGCCTTTGCAAGCCGTTCCTTGACGGACACTGAGCGAAGGTACTCCGTTGGAGAGAAGGAGGCCCTGGCGATCCTGTGGTCATGCGAGAAGTGGCACACCTACCTCTGGGGAAGACAGTTCACCATCCGCACCGACCATCGTGCACTCGTCACTCTCATGTCTACGCAGGGCACCGGAGTCCGACCGCTACGCATCAGCCGTTGGACGGCCCGTTTATTCAATTACAACTTCGTGATGGAGTACCGCAAGGGTGCTGACAACACCGTCGCAGACGCACTGTCCCGTCTGCCCGTCAAGGACACCGAAGACGGCACCAAATTTCCTGAGGAAGTGGTTTCCATCGTCTGCGCTTCACTGAATCAGCGCGACTTCCAAGATGCAACAGCCCGTGACCCCATTCTACCGAAGGTCATGGAGTATATCTCTTCAACGTGGCCAGCTGAAGACAAGCTGCCTCCAGGGTTCAAGCCCTACTTCGCAGTCCGAGAACAGCTGTCACAAGTGGACAGACTGCTGTTTAACGCCGAAAAGATCGTCGTGCCGACCAGTCTACGTGACCAGGTCATCGAGATAGCGCACGAGACGCATCAAGGGATCACGAGGACCACAGGACTTATCAAGGAACTCTACTGGTGGCCTCAAGTATCTCTCCACATCAAACAATATGTACAACATTGCACCATATGTCAGTCTACGGACAAACCTGCAAAGACCTTCCGAGCACCATTACAGCCAGTCGATTTTCCATCTCGTCCTTGGACGAAGTTAGGTATGGACATCGTCGGTCCGTTCGAACGCGCTCCGCGCAATGAACGTTTCTTCATAACTCTTGTGGACTACCACAGCAAATGGCCAGAAGTCATGAGTGTTCACAACGTCACAACTTCGTCTGTGATAGACTTTCTGAAGTTCGTCTTCGCACGAGAGGGGTTGCCGGAAGAGATTGTCACCGACAACGGCCCCCAGTTCATCTCCAAAGAATTCACAGAATTCCTCAAGAATCAGGGTATTCGTCATCTCAGGGCATCCCTGTACCATCCTCAAGCGAATGGACAGGTTGAACGCTTCAACCGTGTCTTGAAGTCCACCATTCAGTTGGCTGTCGTGCAGCAACGCAACCTCCGAGAAGCCATCACGGAATACTTGGGAGTGTACCGTAGCACTCGTCATGCTGCGACGGGAGAAACTCCTGCGTTCTTGCTTCACGGCAGGAACCATCGTAATCGTCTTCATCTTTCGGGGCGTCCAGTCCCCGACCCACAAGTTCCAAGGTCCACAATCCAAGAAAGGCTTCCAGCCACCATCAAGAAATATCAAGAACGCATGAAAATGTACTCAGACAGAAGGCGTGCTGTCAAGCGCCCTACATTCATTCCTGGACAGACCGTCAAGGTCAACAAGCCTCGTCACAGAGGAAAGTTGCAGATGAAGTATGCTTCTCCTCAGAAGATCCAAGACCAAGTGGGTCCAGCTACATACCGGCTGGACGATGGATCCACCTGGCATGCGTCCAAGTTAACGCATACAACTCTCCAACCTTCATCAAAAAGAACATCATGGTTCCGGGAAGATTTGTTCCCCCCGGACCCCCCCTTTCTCCTGCAGTTGTTCCGCCTGCAGTCCGGCCGGCTCCCCCGGAGCCACCTGTTCCTGTTCCTGGTCCGGCCAGCCCGGACACCACCAATCCAGATCCTGAGGGTCAACGTCCTGACTCTGGTTCGAGTCCTGAGGCCCCTCCTCTTCCTGAGGGTCCTGTTCCAGCTGGGAGTCCCCCTCCCCTTCCCGAGGGTCCTGCCGAGGTTGTGCAACCTGTGCCTGAGGAGAATGCTCAGCCTCCTGAGCACAACCTGTCGTCGGAAAGCAGCTGGTCAGCTGCCAGCTGGTCCTCCAGCCGTACCGAGACGGCCACCGAGGGTGCCACCTCTGGCACCTCCTTCGAGGGTGCACCAGCACCAGTACGGGTACCAGTGCCGTTCCCAGTGAGAGTGCCGTCGGCATCATGCAGTGAGCCGACACCCCAGTTGGATCCTCCAGAGAACCAGGGCCGGGGTCCCGATACCTCCACCCCCGGCAGGACAGTCGCCCGCATAGAGCCCGGCGGCTGCCCGAACGTCTCAAAGACTACTTTGTGAACCTCTACGACAGCAGTTCAAGTTTCGGTGATATCCAGGACATATAATTTAATGCATACATGAACTACTGAACATTACTTCTAGTCAACCCCAGTGAATTTTTTTTTGTGTGTGGTGACAACGGACATTTTAGGAAACAACTATTTTCAGTGCTACTACACTTAACTATTTTGAGTAATATTACATGCCCATGAACATTTTATTCATAAGAAGTGTATAACTGGCTACTCGTCCAGTGTCTTGCTCAATTTTCATTTTATTCTCCCTTAAGGTTTCTAGCCTTATGCGATGTCATGTGTTTTTTTTTTCCAACTGCATTTTGTCGCGTCACTTAGCTGACATTGTCACAAGTGTTTCAATGCTTTGCATTTTTTTTTCCATTTTGTCCCCAATGACTACTCAACTGATACTGTCAGTTCAGTCTTTCTTTTCACTGTGATGTATGCTTTTGTCTCTAAGGAGAATTATAGCTCTTTGCTTTTGTATAAGCTAGCCTTCCCATTTTTCTTTTCATAAGAGAGGGAAGAATAGGAGTTTATTTTTTTTAAGGAAGGGAAAGTGTAGTATTTCGATTTTTTGCATTATGTTCACCACACTAACCAGGTGGCGCCTCAAACTGCTATAGTAATTCCGTAGCCAGGCGGCGCTACTATTCAATCATCGGGCCCGTGCGCCCAGGTGGATTTCCCCGGGGCCTTTGAACCCCGCGTTGTTTTGGTATAAATAAACGAGTACGTGTTTGGACCTCGACGCCGCTGGACGTGTCGTTCTTCTGGGGCGTTCCCGCCCTCGGGCCGTCGCTGCTCGCCACCTCGCCTCGACATGTGAGACTTGGTCTTTTCCAGCAGGCCGCCTCGGCCCTGCTTCTTCTTTTCTTACTTTCTTTGGGCTCCCCCGGTTTATAACACACTGCACTCGCAAATTCGATTTCGTCGGTATCCAAGCGTGCGAAGGCACAGAGACACGGCACTTCGGCATGCCAAGGAAGCTTTGAACACGCCGCCAGACCGGCGACACTTGCTTTCGACGAGTACCGAGTACGACCGAGAGAGACCAAACCGGTTTTAAGCCTCTTGCGATCTCTTAGGACCAGCTCCGCTGTAGCGCATCCGGTCCTAAAAACCGGTGTGGTCTCTCTCGGTTGTTCTCGGTCGCAAGAGTGTGAACGGCGCTTTATGCCTTTTTCCTGCGGCACTGCGCTTTGGTAAAAATTTCCACGTGTTCTCAATGGCAAGTATCACGCCTCACCCAGGATCTTAAAGGGGCGCTGACACCCCAAAGGTCTTATTTTTTTTATTGTCTAAAACGACGCAAGTTGTAGTCATAAACACGAAAAAAAACCGCATCGCGAAAAAAAATTTTCCCGCGCGCGCGCGCGCCTTTTTATTTTTGGCGTTTAAAACTCCCGCCGCTACCTCCTTGCTTCTTTTGATCGATGACGTCAAAAATCAGGAAATTTAGAAGCTTCGTAGGCGGCATTTCTATAACATTTAATAACGGCAATCGTAAAACATGTTTTTTAACGCAATTGCGAACGCATTATGGCCCCTCTTTTTGAAATACCGAAAATCAGAGTTCGGTGAGATGTCCATCGTCCTCCGCATGGGCGCTGCCATCTTGGAATCACGTGACGCGGCAGCCATTAGGTTGCTTCAACTTGCTGCTCCGCTCTCCCCTCCGCGCCTTGGCGGATGCGTTGTATTCGTGTTTTTCGTCGCGTTTCACCGCGCTTTCTTGCCTTACTTCGGAAACTGTAGTCCGATACGTCTACCCGACGTCTAAGACATCGCGAGGGTTCAAAGGTCCTTATGACAACTGAGGTTTGTTTACTAATAGTGGCGGAACATTCTCAGTAAGAAGCGCGTACATTTATATCGCGTATTTAGGATCGGAAGGCGTCAAGAATAGTCAGCGCAAGGAGACTATATCTGTATTTCCTCAAAGTATCGTTCTTTGTATTCATAATATATCGAAAACAGTTTCTTTTGATTATGTGAGGAAAATCGCGGAGGGGATAGACAACGAACGTTTACCTTGTATTTTATCTGAGGCTAAAAGTAATGGTACGTCCACATCAGGCGATGTGTTTGTTCATAATATCACATTTACATTTGTATAAGATTCTCAATCTTTTTTTTCTTTTTTGCGACGTAAACATTTGGTTGGACGGTTTTCTTGTGAAGTTTAAGAAATTGTATACCGTGCTCGCTCCCATTTCGACAGTCATTTAAGTGATTTATTGATTATATTTAGATAACCAGTGCCATCCACTTAATTTATTTTAACACAAAGGTTGGGACTTCCCGCGTAAGATATTGACACAGACAGCGCTTCGTCTGTGTGCATCTTCTCTGTCCTGTGTCTTGTTCGCGCTGTTTTACCCGTAAACATGCTTCACCAACTAGCCCAAATTTCAACAGTATGACACAGACACTTAACAGTAGCGAGTTTTAGAATAGCGTGCACAAAGAAATAATGTCGTTTCTATTTGCAAATTCAAAACGCGGTTTGGGTTCGGCGCATGCGCAATAATGACGCGCTTCTTCGTTTTTTTTTTTTTTTTCGTACGTTGTTTTAATTTTTGCCAGTATCTATAGCCCGCAAATTTTGACGCCGAAAAAAAAAAGCCGTCTGCATAACAATTGTTTGAATCCAGGATTGTCGATGGCGAATAGAGGTTTACTTGTGGTGGCTGGCGACGCCGAAATTTACAAAGCGAATCTGTTCAAACAAATAAATATTTGTTCACATAGGTCCGTGAAGTGGTGCCTAGCGCTAGAATTCAACCAAACTTTCCGAGATGTTTCTCCTCCTGTGCCCTCTAATTTATTTATTTTTTGCCAATTTTACGGAAGACAAATGCCAGATTTAATTTGACGGGCCTGTCACTTATATCGTAAGTTGAGTAAGCAAATGTTCATATAAAAATAATTTATTTCCTAGCACCACTATCGCAAAATGCTGCTTATTAGTATTTTAGCAGGGTTGATAATTTTAGAAATTTCCTACTCGGCCTGTCAAAACATGCTCAAACACTAAATAAAAAAAGAGGCCTAGACGATATTATTTGCTTATATCAATTATCTGCGTCATCACACGATACGTTTTTAGTTAGCGAAATTCACTAAAGGTTGGGTGCCCACGAAAACCAAACAGTGAGTAGTAAACTCGCGAGTTCATCTGTTCTGGCGGATTCAGCACATTGCTAATCAAGCTGTCGATATGCTTCTTTACATTCGCGTGTTAGTTTCTTCATTATTTTGTTTTTCAGGAAACTGGTGCCATCGGGTACGGCCGTAGACGATGGTAATCTTCCCTGTACATCAGTGAGGCGTTGCGCGACCGACCATAATCAGATACATCAAAGGAGTTCGTAAAAAAAGCCCGCAATTTAGGCTAAAATACACCTCGCAGTCCTCAATGTGGCTCAATACCACTGTTTCATTGGTTGTGTGCTACAGCGAAATTATCGTATCACAAAATTAAGCAAAAACAACGTAAAACAGCAACATAGCCGCGTTCACGTTGAAACCGGAACCAACCAAATTGAAGCAACCTAATGGCGCCGAGTGCGTCAGCGCCCTC
>JAZHYW010049667.1:0-14895 GCA_037355805.1 Ixodes ricinus | reverse complement strand
TAAGGCCACGGTCCCACTGAATGTGGCAGTTTAGGTACTTTTTGGTAGGTCATTACTCATCTCCTTTTAAGCACTGTTTTGTGGGATTGATGTCATTCGAAAGGCAATGCAATCCTCTTTCATTTGATATTATGTATGTATTGGTTTATACTGTTCATGCGCATTTGTAGCGTTGTGAATATGATGGCGCGGACCCTCACTTGCTCCGCTGGTTCATGTTTTACGAACGATTCATTAAAGATAACACGGTTCCAATAGAGCAGTTTTGTTAAGATGATGTCGGAGCAGAATGTAACGGTATACTTTTTTGGTATTTGCACTACTTTGTTTTTTACAGCTCTCCAAATATTGCCCTAAAATTGACATTTTTCAGCACAAATATACTTTTAATGGCAAGCGCTAGGGCAATGAAATTAGCTACAGATGTAGTGATTATATTTGGTAATATGCAGAAAAAAATTAATGTTGTGTAATATTTTTTTGTTTAGATATTCTATATCAAACGTAGCACTTTTTTGTGCTTCGAGTCATCGTAATTCAAATGCCGCTGAGTAAATAATTAAACCATGGTAAAATCGTTTAGAACATTTAGAACTACAATAGTTGCCCAAGAGGTGGACGGTGGCTTTTTTTTATTTTCAAAGTCATAACGCTCCGGGAGCCCTTCAAACTTACCTGTTTTTGACGCACATCTTTTTTGGACATCAAACAGATTTATTGGCATCTAATAACATTTATTCTATGGAATAGATATACATTGCGATGTATTAGATTTTCCCAATGATCTTGCTTTGGTTTCTTGATAGTTGTAGAGCTTAGCTAATTTTAAAAACAATTAAAAACTGTTTGGGTGTTTTGTTGTGCTACCTGGCGGATGGCAGACAAAACTGCTGATTTCCAAGTTCAAACAATTTTCGAGGGCGGCGTTGGCGTCTGTATCATCATCAATCTCCGTGTCGTTTCACCTTCACATTTAGAAAATATATTTGAAGATTTACTATCGATAAATGAACGGTTTAAGTACTGGGTCAGGTTAATAAATCTAAGAGAAATAATTACACAAGCGTAGCGTGATATAAAGTGTTCATTATTCGATATAATTGAAATCAATAAACGATAAAGACGAAGAGGGAAATAATACACCCGAGTTCACTTCATGCCTAGAGTCACTAAATGAGCTGCGTTTAAAGTATCGGCACTCCGTTCCCCAAAATTGTTTTGGGCGCCGCCATTTGGGTCTTGCGCAGAGCAAACACAACTGCCGATCGTCATGATCCAAAAGTGCAACATCCTCTGCATTAGATGCGGTGCTAGGAAGCTGATACAATATTGCTAGGCTCTGTCGCGGGTTGTTTAAACATTCGTGGAGGACGGAAAAGCGTTTCCTGTGATTTTAGATAAAGCTTCGGATAACTGGCAACCATGATTGTAAGCCACAATATGGCCAAGTGTCGTTACTCTGAAGCATAGCTAATTTACTGGCACTAGCGGGAACAATGAGGAAGAGGCAGGTGTCAAAAGGTAGTGGCTTGTGGAATCCACAGGGCTCACGTCATGGACCCTCCAGGTATTACAAGCTTCGTGAACAAGGGCATGAATAGTGTCATTAAATAAGCTACGCTTCAGAGTAGCGACACTTGGCCATATTGTGGCTTAAAATCATGGTGTCCAGTTATTTGAAGCTGTATCTGAAATCACAAGAAACGCTTTTCCGTCCTCCACATTAAACAGTTTGCGACAAAGCAAAGCAATATTACATGAGCTTCCTAACACCGAATCAAATGCTGAGGAAGTCGCAATTTTGAATCATGACGATCGGCAGTTGCGCCTGCTCTACCGTTGGCTCTGCACAAGCACCAAAATGGCGGCGTCCACAACACTGTCGAAAAAGAGAGTGCCGATACTCTAAGCGCAGCTCATTTATTGGCCCTACTTCCCGCGAACCTCCTTTCCCTGACTGAAACTGAAACTAAATATGAATAATACACCATTATTATAGCTTATTTAGTTTTAACCACCTACACATAATGAGAGGAGGAAGCGGCCGGGTAGGAGAAACGCGGGTTTTATGTGCGACTGTTTCTAATCAACGTTAGTTCTAACCGTCTCAAAAGAGAGAACGCGCGAGCTTGCGCTAATTAAAAAAAAGACGGTAAAAAAAAAAGAGGTGACACGCTGTGTTCTTTGTGATTGTGCGTCTAATTGCAAATTGTTGTGTGTATGTTTATACAGCCGGAAGTTAGTCCGCCTTAGTGGGCGTCTGGTGTCTCAGGTGTACATGAGCAATTTAGCCAGTGCGGTACAACCGCAAACCTGGGGTCTTTAACGTGCACCACGCAGTAGTGATACACGACCATACGCCGGTATGATGCTCTTCCACATCGAAACGGGCAGGGGCGGGGTGGGTTCTGCAGCGCGAGCTTTCGCTCCACGTGTTCCGAGCTGGTGTGCGCTAGACATGCACTCGGCCACCGATCGCCCCCCCCCCCCCCTTATATAAGTATTTGAAGATCGACGATGGACGTCGATCGTCTCGAGGTAATGTAACGTAATAACATTATATAATTAATAAACATATTGAAGGACTGAACGACTCAATTTTTCAATTCTTGAATTGTAATATGGCGGTAGCCTATTGTACTTACTGTTGATGAAGAGCAATATGAGGTGACGAAGTAATGATTAAATTATCAGGCTCTATAAGGACGACGATATTAGTGGGTGTCGAACCACAACGTACAGTGCCAGACTTGTTTCATGTATCGTGTACCCAAAGACCTTTCTTCACCCGCAACAGAATATGGTAGAATCAATGAGGATGCTGCTTTACAACTGTACGTGGAACAGGAAAACTGCAATGTGCAGAAGTGCGGCTTATTCGTTAATATAAAGGACGGATTTCTAGCAGCATTCCCTGATTGACTACTAGGAACAAATGGCCTCATTGACGTAAATTGTCCCCGTTCCAAAAGATTCTTGAAGACTACTGAAACCGCAAAGGAGTATGAGGCGAAAAATAAGAAATAGGAGCCTGGTGTGAAAGGTCCAAATCACCACCATAGCCTCTACTACCAAATACAAGGGCAGTTACACAATACACAAAGAGAGTTTTGTGATTTCGTTATATTTACACTCAAGGGCATTGATATCCAACGTCTTCAGAGGGATGACACCTTCTTGTCAACCAACATAGAGCCTTTTTTACTCAAGTTTTACATGGAAGGCCCGACTTCCGCTGAAATTCCTCACGTACACAAGTTGTCCGACCGAATAATCTGCCATTACTCCCGATCTGGGAGTCTCTCGATCTTCATTCATGGCCATAGTATCATATGAGATCGAGCGGTGTGGCTCTTCGTCCGCCGAACATATTGTTTCGGCGGGTGTTTTTACCGTGTAAAATGAAACCGTCGCGTGCTGCTGGAACAAGAACCTGGCGATTCTTCACTGAACTGCTTCTTCCGTAAGCTTCAATTAAGAGGGCTTTTTTCGTTTCGCACACCCACTGTTCTGCTTGCCCGTTAGTTGCAGGATGGTATGGTGCACTAATGTGATGCCTGATGCCATTTTTTTTTTGGGGGGGGGGGGGCTTGTTTATTTTATTTGAAG
Organism: Ixodes ricinus; assembly: GCA_037355805.1. Taxonomy (NCBI): domain Eukaryota; kingdom Metazoa; phylum Arthropoda; class Arachnida; order Ixodida; family Ixodidae; genus Ixodes; species Ixodes ricinus. Next base: position 11,286 of record JAZHYW010049667.1, on the reverse strand, counting down.
CAAGATTTGGCGCGTTATCAGAGAAAAGTATTTTTGATAGGGCAAAAGTAGGGAAAAGAGAGCGTAGAACGTCTATGACGCGTTTTTACGTCGTGGCAGGCATCGTGTAAACTTCCAACCACTTAGAGTACGCATCGACCATGACTCCGCAGATGCGGAAACGTTTCGCCACCCACAGAGTGAAGAGTGGATCGTTTTCAGTTACAGTTCATGATGGCGCTGGACTCGAGGAAGCCTTCGACTCTTTCCACAAAGTTAGCTGATGTGCCAGCACTTTTGTCGAAAGTGGTAAGTGTTCGAAACGTCGACAACGTCGGTAGCCACGTGCTGTGCTTGACCCTGGACGCTTACCATTCGCTGAGAAGAAACTTGCTTGTTCGTCTGCCACGATTCGTCCGATATCAGGTCATCACCGCTACTCCATCTCCCGACAAAACAGGTCGTCATTGTCCGCATGTCCATAGTTAGCAATCACGTGAACTTATAAATTCCCATACGCTCATAACTTGCCGTCGCTAAACGCCGTTCATTCATAGCGTGTTCATTGCAAATAAACGTCTTCCTATTTATTCTGATGGTTTTCATCATACTCCTCCGAAGCTGTACTTACAACATTATATCGGTACTTTCGAAAATATTGCAACGGCGTTTGTTTTCTGGGAACTATAATGTAACAACCTTTACAAAATCTGATCCCATGAAACACAATATTTCGTTATGTCACTTTTCGGTCGTCATTATAATGGTGAGGTAAGTACCGTAAATTGCGAAGCAGTTTACTTGACGTCCGCTTCCACTGATGTCTTGGAAGATTGAGTCTACTGAGCGTGCATCCCTGCAGAAGTTTTCATTGAAAGAGTATTGACACGTCAATCAACAATTGATTCCTTCTTGGTAAGATTTATTGCGAAAGCCCGTGACAACCGCTGAACCGCATCTCCCTATATCAGAGAACAATTTATACAAAGCCTGAAATTCTCGCATACATTCGTTTGCTGGGCCACGCTATTGAGCCAGCTGAGCACAGCTGGCAGCGGCGCGAGCAAGGCCACGAGGGGAACGTGATGGTGCTCGAGCCATCTCACCGTGAACCAATGTTTCGGCCACCCCACGGGTGCGTGTCGCCATCTATTGGTTGAACTAACGCCTTGTTCAAGATGGCCGCCGTGGGACCGCAGCCTTCAGACTTTGTCCTTTTGTCACCTTTTTTCTTTCTCTTCCACAGGAACGGAGCTCGCGCTGAACCACAAACAGAACATAGAGTGCCTAGATTGAAGGTAGCGCCCATCTCAAACGATGGGGAGCGGTTGAAATTTAATGGCGGACATCTCCTGCGGCGATCGGTTGCAGGTGCGCATGCGCTGCGTTTTAGCGTGGCGCGGAGGAAAGCAGGCGGAAAGGCGGAGGCGTTTGCAGACGATCAACGCTTTTGGCACCTCCTCGCAGCTGGACACTTTCTGTAATATAAGCTCTTCTAGCAGAACAGCTGAGATGCACCGCCACCTCTCTCTGTAGGAATGCCAACCATTAAGGCCGGTTCAGACACTTGCGTTTGAGTGCGTTTGACTGCGTTGCGGCGAGAACCGAAAGCGAGTCACCGGCACATCTGTGCTTCGTATGAAGCGTGGAATCCAATTCAAAGAATCTTCTTGGCACGCGATATAAGAAGCAGCGATGTCCTGGTGTCTCGCTGCCGCAACGCAGATCAAACGCAGTCAAACGCAACTGGTGAACCGGGTTTACGGTTCTAAACATGCGCTGTTGGCCACTCACGGTTCCTCGAACTTCCGATCAAATGAGAGGACAAACAATGCCCACCACGGCACCGCTTCTTGTACGTTCTTGAAATGTCTAATGACCAGTCTTCCAGTTGGTTAGCGTAAGGGTGCTCTGAGGAGGTTTCTGAGATCTCCCAGGTATGATGATAACTCACAGAAATCCCCGAATTTCGGTGATACGCAACCAACTTCGCTGTTAACAAAAAAATATTAAAGATCGCAACACATTGAGGTTACCTCCGGCGATGGGAGGCGCATGTTCAGAAACCAGGACCACTGTCAGCCAATAGCGAGAGAAGGATTCTCGCTTTCTGACTGGAGGAACCGCGGAGGCGATATTGTCACACGCGTCTCCGACCAAGCGCACCCATGGCCGAATGATTATCGCTCTTGGCTCCTACGCAAAGGGCTCCATGTTCGATGCCTGGGAGCGGACGCGCCTCTTTGCTACTTCTGTAAATGTCGCGTTCTGGTGAATTCGAGAACACTGTTGTTTATTCGAGGTCCGAATGTTCTACGCACAGAACCTTCTACGCGGATTGTTCCAGAAGCCCGGGCGTGTACATAAGGGGGCTCCACGTGGCCAGCCGTACTGTCTCGCTCTTGCGTTCGATCGTCCTACTCCGCCGCCCTTCGACGCCTGCGACGCTACCCTACCTATGCAAGACAGACTCATCATATCCTTATTGACGGCACTGAGGTGACAAGAGAAAAAACGCACCTCTACCTTGGGCATCTTATTGATGAGACGGGGAGTTGGCGACCAGCAGTAAAACGACTTCTCATGCAGTGCCGACAACTACTAGGCCTACTGAGAAAATTCCGTGCCCACAGTCAGCAGGGCCTTCCTCCCAACGGGTTGCTCACCCTCTACAAAGGCCTTATAAAGTCGAAGTTTCTTTATTCGCTACCTCTTGCAAACATCCGCGGTCCACAGAGAGACCAGCTTGAAAGGTTTCACAGAGTTGCATTACGCCTCTGTTTGGGATTACCCTCCAACTCCCCGAATATACCTACTCTCGTAGAGGCAAGAGAACAACCGCTATTCCTCAAGGGAGAGGAGAGCAGCAAAAGGCACCTAATTCGCATTCATGTAGCGCTATCTACTGATTATCTTCTGATGAATCTCCACTCGAGGTCCTCGTCACACTTCGGCCAAATCGCTGCAGAGTTCACGAATGAGATCGGTGACCCTGGACCTCGGTTTCCCATCCGCCCACCCCACTCGACACAACCACCTCTCAACGTGCAGAGATCACTCCCCGATGTCCGGGCGAGAAAAGACCTTCATCCAGTTGTCGCACGCACTGCTGTGGCAGTAGCACTTGAGGAGAAGTACGCCAGCAGCCTTGAAATATATATCAGATGGTTCCGTAAATAAAAGCGCAGGTACGGCAACCGCCGCTTACGTGATTCCATCCATTGGAAAAGAACACGCCGTCCGTATAAACATTGAAACATCGTCCACGACTGCGGAAATGGTCGCTATACTCTTGGCCCTGGAATACCTTAGGACCACCGAGTGGATGACTGCTGCGGTAATATTAACGGACTCCCGCACGGCCCTGCGTAATTTAGCTAATGCCGGCGAGGGATCACTGCTCGCTCAAGAAACAGCCCATCTTGCAACGACACTACAAGAGTGCGGGTGGACATTAGCATTTCAGTGGGTCCCGGCGCACTCAGGAATTGTGGGTAATGAGCGCGCCGACACCCTAGCCAAGAACGCACACGCTCTGCCCTCACCTACTTACCACCTCCGACCCTTTCACGAAGCGAGACTTCTTATTGCCAGAAATATCAGGAGTCGGCACCCTGACCCATCTACAGCGCGAGGCACACCCCCCATCCCAGTCCCTGATTCCAGACTGACAAAGGCGGACGCATCGCTACTCCATCGACTCCGGACAGGGAGTGCGTTTACCAGGCTAGCACTTCATCGCTACGGCCGAGCCGGCAGAGTTGACAGCCCGGAGTGCACAGTGTGTGGGGACCCCGAGGACATCACCCATATACTCCTCATCTGCCCAGAATACGACGCAGCAAGGAAAGTGCTCTTCGCCACTGTCCTAAAAGCAGGAGGACAAACGGCTACAACCACGTGTCTCCTTTTCCCCACTGGTAGCCGGCGGCAAGCATGGAGCATTTTCCGTGCCGTGCTAGAGTTTCTCCACCAGACAGAACTTGCCGAGCGCCTGTGACCCCTGCATGTCTTCTCCTCACACTCCTATCGCGCCCGTCACCCACTCCCCACACCCTTTCCCCTCTCCCCTCTCCCCTCCCAACCTGTAAATCCGCCTGGAACTTTGAACTTGTGATTCCTCTTTAACACCCTATCCCACTTTTAATCCCTCATCCCTTTGTCCATGCGAGTCTTTTCCCCTATTAGGGCGAATAATAGTACGCATGGACATTAACCCTCTTTTCCCGTATCTCAACACTCCCCCCCCCCCAGAAGTTCGCCAAATTAAACGTTTAGTTTCTATTCATTCGTCGCCTCATCGTATGTCATAAGTGACATTTTTTGTGGAGGTGCGGGGTACCGCATTCTATGCCAGTGAGACGTACCCCTCAGAAGATTTGTCGGGCTCGATCGTTTTCAAGTCCCGGAGAGCTGATCCCCGTCGACGAGCCCAAAACCCGAGCAAGCCGCCGCACCCAAGGACAACCTCCTGAGTTTGGACTCTTACCCGAGAAGTCGAAGACCAAGACGACGACGACGACGTCCCAGCAGAATCCCGTCGCCCCTTCCATCGTCTACTTGCCCGTCGCTCCTCGTACGCCGACACCCTTCCATGGCGAGATCCACGAAGACGTCGATGACTGGATCCAACATTACGAGCGGGTGGCGCGCCACAACGGATAGACAGCGAACCAGTGCCTGCAGAACCTCTACTTTTCGCTGGAGGCTACCGCGAGGCACTGGTTCGAGAACCACGAGGCTTCGTTTACGTCGTAAGATATTCGTGTGTCTGAGTTGCAGCGGACGTTGGCCACCCAACACCGACAGGAGGGAGCAGAAGATCTTCTCGGATTCAAACACAAGGCCCCAACGAAAGCGTCCCAACCTTCGTGGAAGATGTCCTGCGCCTGAGCGCCCGTGCCGACCCACAAGCCACAAACGACAAAAAGCTGCGGGACCTCATGCGCTGGATGAGGGACGACATCTTCGGAGGCCTCATCCGCAACCCGCCGGCCATCGCCGAAGCCTTCGTCACTGACGCAACTAACATCGAGCGCGCCCTCCAAGCGCGCACGTCCCACTACCAGCGACATCCAGGAGTCGCTGGTAGTGGAGTAGCGTTCTCGCTGCTTAGCGGCGAGAAGGCTCCTGGTACACCGGACATCCACGAAATTATCTGGGAGTCGTCCGTATGGAACTGCGAAGATTGCTGTCAACCGCTATTCGTCCGTCAACCGTCTCCATCGCTGAGGCTGTCCGCAAACAAGTGCATAGGGCGCTCCAACCAGAAGTTCACATCACCATGGTGGCGTCAGAGGAGCTTACGGTGAGCTACGCCGCCGTGGCCCGACGACCGCCGCAAGCTTCCCGCCAAGCCCCGGCGACACCCCGAAGAGACACCCCAACGCCGCAATATCCTCAGCGTCAGAAAGAACAAGCCCAATACGTCCATCCGGAACGACCCTCGCCGAGAAAGACCGACGTATGGCTGACGGTCGACAGACGCCCGCTCTGCAACCACTGCGGGAAGCCGACCACATCTACTGTGGATGCCCCTACCGTCGACTTGGGCTGCGTGGGTTCCATCCCAACAACCCACGCCCGAGGTATGGCGAACTCCCTCGCGACATAGAGGAGTACCTCCGACGCTGGCACTCCTCAGCGCCGTCTCTCCGTCCTGAATCCCGCTTACCATCGCCACGACGTTCAGCGCCTCCAGCGCCACGACCCCGCCGGAGAACCTGTCTCCTCCTGCGTCGCCGGGAAAACTAAGTGCGGCAACTCCTGGAGGTGGCGTTGCCGAAGACGACCGAAGAAAAGAGCCTCCAAGAACGCCGGAGCCCTCCCACGCTCCCGACGCCACGCATCGCAACGACGCCTCTGGAATGGTGCCCAACAGCCTAAACGTTGTCATCGACGGCCACGACGCATCAGCACTCGTCGACACCGGAGCCGACTGCTCAGTGTTGCACGGAGGCTCTCTCGCCGCCCGAGAGAAGCAGTGTTGGGAAGTACTTTAAGTACATTGTACTTAAAGTACTACTTCAAGTAGGTTTAGAAAACTTGTTCTTTACTTGAAGTACATTATCTGAGTATGTACTTGTACTTTACTTAAAGTATCTTTTTCTGGTACTTTCCGAGGAAAGTACAATTCCCGACTTCAAAGTACATTACCCAAATTTGGTTTTGTTAAATTTGTATCACGAAATGATGCTTTGTCAACTCCGAAGAAATACTGGGAGCGGATATTCTACTCTTCCCAGAAACGTGAGTAGACGACGCATCGCTCTGTTTGTTGTAGGGGCGGCTTTCCCGTAGCTTTTTCAATCCTCGATACTTTTCGGTCGGTCAGCGCTGTATGTTCAAAATATTAAGCGAGCAAAATTAATCATAGTGTAGCATCTGAGACTGTGGTGCAGAAAAATTAAGCTTTCAAGTCGAAGAAAAAGACAACAGAGGAGAACGTCATAATATTTTGAGACATTATCTTTTGTCTTTTCCTTCGACTTGAAAGTTCCTCAATTTTTTCGCATCCCAATCTCAGGTGTCACATTATAATGAATTATCACCAGCTCGCTTGCACACTCACTGTTTGTTTTTTTTTCATTAAAAGAGGACACTCTTACATGAGATGATTGCTTGCGGAAGCTACGGGTCTGACGTCATGCTCTCCCCTTGGGTACATTTAACCCCCTTGGGTGCAACAATCCAGTGGAAGTGGCGCCAAATTCAGAAGAGGAACTTCTGAATTTGGCTCCATTCCTGAAAATAACTACTCTGTGGCCATTTGACTTTATCCAATATTCGCCGCTGTCTTTTAAAATAGGTCATGCATTCCTGATTACCCCTGCGCAATGTATACCAGTCAAAAAATCACTGTATTACGGGGAGATCCCGGAACCACGGCATCGCGATGAAAGCGATGTGTGCGATGTAAAATCCACGCGTCTCGTGATGGCGCGTGCCGGTGATCCCGGTTCTCCCGTGTGAAACTGGTGAGGGCATCTGGATGTGTTAAAATACTTGTACTTTGAAGTACATTGTATTTACAGTACTTTACTTCAAGCACATGCACCCAGTGTACTTACTACTCTACTTGAAGTACATCACGTCTCATTTACTTTGAACTTTACTTGAAGTACCTTTAAGATGTACTTTACCCAACACTGAGTGAAGTGACCACGCCGTGGGATGGACAACGCCGTGGGACCTCAAATACGAACCGCCGGAGGGCACCTCATCACAGCAGTCGGGAGATGCCCTGCTCGCGTCGAGATCCACGGTGAGACGTGCCCTGTAAAATTCGGCGTTCTGCAAGACTGTGCCAGAGACATCGTCCTCGGCCTGGACTTTCTGTGTAAATACGGCGCCGTCATCAACCTTGGAGAGAACAGATTGACGCTGCGGACACCTGTTCCGCTTCCAGAGGAACCCCAAACAACGTCAGTTGCCGTCCGACTCGCTGCCGGCCACGTGAACCTGCCGCCGCGATCAACGGTTGTACCTGTCGACAGATGCTGATACCAGCGGCGAAGTTGTTCTGGAAGGCAACGTTCAGTTGCTCCTGGGTAGAGGAATAGGCGTCGCAAAGGGGGTACTGAACTTCAGAGTGGACGCACTGTGGTCCTCGTGACGAAGTTCCGGCAAGAAACGGAACACCTCATGAAAGGTGCCGCTGTGGGCCAGGTCGAGGAACTCTAGAACTCCGCCGAAATCACCGCGATTGCTGAAGTATCCTCTCCACCTCAGCAAGACAGTACAGGATAACAACATTTCAGCTGGTGCATGGCCGGAAAGCAGACTTGTGCCTATCTCAAATACCCTACTCAAGATGCGGTATTTGAGATACTTTTTTGAAGTATCATGGTATCTTGCAAATACTCTTTATCGAGAGTATTTGATACTTTATTTTAATTAGATTTCTGAGTATCTTGTACTCATTATCTCAAATAAACTTTTGACATTCCGCCATTTTCCGAGTTTTTCAGTATGAAGTGGCGTGGGCGTGGCCCGAGCAAACGTGAACATTCGAGCAACCAAATCCAGTGTCTAGCTCCGATAAGCTACGGTGACTTTGATTGAGCTCGCGAAAACATCGCTTTTGCGCCGATTGTGACTCATATTCCCAAAGTTCTTACGATGAACGTTTTCCCTTCGCCTTCCCAAAGGCACCTTTTGTTTCCTAGAGTATCCTCAAAAAAATCCTCAAACAAAAGGGGTGACTTTACGGAAGATTGCCACACTGAGGCGCAACGCAGAACTGGAACAACCCACGACAACAATGCAGACTTCAGTGTAAAAAATAAAATAAAAATAACAAATAGAAAACTAAGTAAACAAAAAAGAAGACAATTTTTTTTTGCTTGTATATTTAAGTCAGCTATGACAATGATTAAAAAGCGCAACAAGACGACGGACACGGAAGAAGACACAGACACAGCGCTACTTACAACTGAACTTTATTTCTGCTGCAGCTCGGTATATATTACCGGCAACAACACAAACAAGTAAGGAAGATATAAGATACACATTGTAAAAATCATAAAAAACCATAAAAAACATAAAAAAGGATAAAAGTCATGCATCACTCATCGGCACCCACCCAAAACTAGTCATCCTTGGTCAAGAAACCGCAATTCTTTTTCGGATAAAGATAAAGAGGGTGCGCTGACGCATTGGAGCCCTAATCTAGCAATTTCTCGACTCGAGTATTTCTCTTGTGATTTTATTTCTGTTTTTGTTTAGTACAGTACAGTCTGTGAAAATCGGAGTACTCTTAGGGGCGTGATAATAAAAAAAATGAAAGTGTTTTTATAATATTTGAACTGACAAACGACGCTATTCACGCGCTGCAGAAGATTTCTCAGGCTGTTGAATTACTGTTTGGTGGGAACAGCGCAAAAAAGACGTAGGACGAGGTCGAAGAAACACACAGACAGGGCGCTGACTTACAACTGAAAGTTTATTGCTCTGCAAAAAGAGAAATAAACACAGAAAGGAGGAAGGGGAGATAACAAACAAATCAAACCAATAACATACGGCATCACCCACGCCCACGCGCCGTCACACGAACCTGCCACACTTTCTTACAAAATCTACCTCGTCATTTGCGAGGGCAACAGAAGGAGCGCTCACACACGTGTCAGCTCCGATAGACGCCATAAAATACGCTTCGTCTATCTCCCTCGCAGTCTTGTTTTTGTGACGAGACAAAATCTTTATATCATGAAATGACGGCGTGCCGCCACACCTATCACAATGGACCGCAAGGTTCCCTGAGGGCGAAGAACGCAAAGAAAGCGAATGCTCCCTTGCCCTTACGTTTACGCAACGCCCAGTCTGACCAATATACACCCTGCCGCAGGACAGGGGGATCTGGTACACGACCCCGCTTGCACAGGCGACGTACGGGGTGCGCATCCAAACCAATGGGGCCGTGGCCTTCAGCAGCTCTTCAGGGGTATCGAGTGATTCGTTTCTAGAGTTGCTGCATTTCTACCTCCAGTCAACCTACGTTGCCTACGAGGGTGATACCTTTTGCAAAAGAGTGGCATTTGCATAGGGTCTAGCGTAGCACCGGTGCTTAGTGATATCTATCTGACGAGGTGTGATTGAGGCATTGCTGGCAGACTGGACGGACGCGTTTTGAAAGTGCTAAGATATGTAGATGATTATCTCATTGTCCTTAAACCCAGCCTTGACAACGACTGTGTTCAAGTGGTTAAAGAGATTGTGGACATTTTTACTGAATGTTCCCAGGGCCTACGTTTTAAGCTCGAGGTCCCGACAAAAGGGGCTTTGCAATTTTTAAACATTAATCTTCGCCTTGGGACGTCACATGTGTGCTGGGCCTATGATCCCAGATCGAAGAAGGGATTACTTCCTTATGACTCGGCACACTCAAAATTGGTGAAAAAGGCCGTTGCTGGGTCGTGCCTAAGGGCGTCTTTGTTAAAATCCTGTCACCATAGGTGTGGGTTAAGTTTTGTGACTCAGGTTGAAAAGCTTGCCTCTGCGGGCTTCCCTTCGGCGGTTGTGGTGGGTGTTGCTGAGCCCCTTGTTAGGATGTTTAAGGGGCACACTAGTCCTAGGAAAAAACAAAGGCCATCCACTAGACCTGTCATACTCCCGTATATCCATGCCTTGTCCCACCGAATTAATCGCGTTGCCGGTAGGTTTGACATGCCTGCCGTCTTATCGGCGCCATCTAAGCTGTCCCACCTTTGTGCTGCTGTGAGTAGAGAGGGACGCCTTTTCGTTCAGTGCGACGTCAAACATCGCACCCCGTACGTCGCTTGTGCAAGCGGGGTCGTGTAACAGATCCCCCTGTCCTGCGGCAGGCTGTATATTGGTCAGACTGGGCGTTGTGTAAACGTAAGGGCAAGGGAGCATTCGCTTTCTTTGCGTCCTTCGCCCTCTGGGAACCTAGCGGTCCATTGTGATGGGTGTGGCTGCACGCCGTCATTTCATGATATAACGATTTTGTCTCGTCACAGAAACAAGACTGCGAGGGAAATATACGAAGCGTATTTTATGGCGTCTATCGGAGCTGACACGTGTGTGAGCGCTCCTTCTGTTGCCCTCGCAAATGACGAGGTAGATTTTGTAAGAAAGTATGGCAGGTTCGTGTGACGACCCGTGGGCGTGGGTGATGCCGTGTGTTATTGGTTTGATTTGTTTGTTCTCTCCGCTTCCTCCTTTCTATGTTTATTTCTCTTTTGCAGAGCAATAAAGTTTCAGTTGTAAGTCAGCGCCCTGTCTGTGCGTTTCTTCGACCTCGTCCTACGTCTTTTGTAGCGTTAGCTACACTGGCGGAGGTTGAGCAGTTTCGCGTGGCTCTCATAATGAGCCGTACTCCGTGCTGCGCAAGCGCGAGGAGCAGTGACGTCACACGGCGCACAGCTGGCGGGGCGGAGCCGCCGTCGCCACCGTCGCTGCGGGCTCCGCTGCCACCGCGCGCGCGCCTCGCCAATCTGCGCAAGCGCGAGGATCAGTGACGTCACACGGCGCATAGCTGGCGTGCCGGAGCCGCCGCCGCCGCGGGCTCTACCGCCACCGCACGCGCCTCGCCGGTCTTCGCATTCCAGAGGAGTAACGTCATAGCCGCGGCAGACGCACTGGCGCCGCCGCGTGCCCAGCCGTGTGCGTTCGTTCCGCAGTAGCCAAGTCTGACGCTGCACCGGAGCTGCTTGATAGCGCCTCTCATTTTGTGGGCATAAGCTCACGCTACGTATATCCTGGCATAGCCAAGCTAAGCCACCGCAATTTTTTTGCGCTGTTCCCACCAAACAGTATGTACCACCAACTAGCCCAACTACATGCCTT
>JAZHYW010049664.1:0-11005 GCA_037355805.1 Ixodes ricinus | reverse complement strand
ACTCTAAGAAAAAAAGGAGGAGAAAGGTAGCAACAGCGACTGTTCCTCCTTGTTGTGGTCAAGTTGCCCAGAGAAGGGAGGAACGGAAGTTTGGATGAAAGCAGAAGGTCCAGTTCCTCCCTGTTCAGTTGGCGCAGGGGTAGAACATCGCTCTACTGACCAAGTGGTCGAAGGTTCAATCCCTAGAAGAAGCGGTGTTTTTTTTCGTTAAGTTTCTTTTTTTTTATTTACCAAAACAGGCATAAACAAACCCAGACCGATGGAAGGAGAGAAATTAAAGTCCTTATTATCCACCGACGCCAAGGAAAACTATACAAATATCATTGCTACAAGCTTCATCAGCGCGCTGTTTGATAAACAAGATTTGGGCACCCACACTCTAAGGAAAAATGGAGGAAAAAGGTAGCAACGGCGCATTTTCCTCCCTTCTACTGACGCGCTCCCAAGTGGACACGAGAAGAAGGGAGGAACGAGACGTTTTCCTACTTCTCCAGGCAGACGGGAGAAAGCTTTCACCCTCCCGACTCGTCTTCTTTCGGTTTCGTTTTTCGAGCACGTCGCGCACGTTGTTAAATAAATGTTGTTGAGTTGATTGAGCTTCAGCGGCAGCGAAGGCCGCCTGTAATTCCGTCTTCTAGTCCAAACGTGCAGAACATTTCGGTTGCATTGACGTTTTTACCACTAATTTTATCAAAGGAGCAAACGAAGCCGCTAGAAACAGCGAAGTTCCGGAGCAGTGCCAGCAGCGCTACGTACACTGGGGAAGATGGCCGTCTCTGGATTGCGGGGCCCACGCGGAACGACAGTAGCGGAACCACTGTGCGAACCACGCGGAACTGTGTCGACGTTTTCGACGTTATGGAAATCGCAGGAACTCCGTCCAAGGCAGGCAGGTTTTCCTGCCGGCTGCCTGGGTGCCTTCCGTGCTGAGTTCGGTTCTGTTTTCCCGTGCCGAGTGCCAACCGGCGTTCAACGTGGTTCTGTATTTCTGCGTGCCAGCAACATAGCAGCAACATCGTGATGGCAGTGTTGTGCGTAGTGAACAGAAGACTGGAATTATTGCCGATGTGACCGTGTGTTTGCGTATCAGTGGTGTAACAACAAGATGAGATGACGTAAACTGTCGGGCATTGATGCTGCTGGTCGGGCCGTGATCGGAGGGGGCGGGGTGTCGCAGGTTGACATTCCGCTTTACATTAAAGAGTTTAAGACCACTTGAGGAATTAGGTGCAGTCGATCGACGTGCGGATAGTCATGTTGGAACGCTGGTCTGAACGGTAAGCTCCTATCGTACAGTGGCCAATGTGACTCGGTCCCCGAGAGCGATTGCGCTCTGGGGAAAACGCTGAACAGTACGAAATTATGACGGAAAGTACGTATATTTACAGTGGAATTTTAGCATAAAAAAACAGGTAAAATCGAAAGAAACAGGTAAAATCGAAAAGAAAGAAAAAGCTATCCTTTATTTTGCTGTTTAAATATACTACGGTTCCTGGAGAAACTGCCCTCCAAGTGGCGCGCTGCGCGCTGGGATGAGCGCGAGAAGTTTTCGAGCTCGCCACGGCGTAGCTCCGTACACTTAACACCTGCCGCAAGTCGCGGCTTTGACTGCGTTCAGATTAATCGAAAAGCGATTTCTCCGCCCGTGAAGCATCACTTCCAGCTGAGTGAATATCCGCTCTACAGAGATTAATTCAAGACGGCAATTGCAGCCGTGCGCGAACAGCACAATAGAAAAACAAACACTACAATAGAAATACTGGCTACGAAGTGCCGTGCGGGGAAACAAACTCATGGCTTGGAACCGCATTGGAGCGGCTCGATTTATTGGCTTTCAAATAATTACGGCATGATCGAGCGTTTTCTTTTTAATAAGAGATTCATCCCCTGAGCCATTAAAAATACTCTCAGATGTATGACGTTGCTGAAAAAAATCATCATGCTGGGAATATTTTTTATTGCTTAGGGAGTCACCGAGAAATTCCGTACGTTCAAAACGACCAGTATAAAAGACGGAAGCGCAGAGCTCCGTAGTAGTGATCGGGTTAGTGTGCTCTTGTTGGCTGTTGTATTGATGTTTGTATGTGCGATGCATGTGTATGCGCTTAATGTATGTTCAGCTGATGCTTGTAATATGTCTATATGTGTGTATAATAGAGGATCTGGAAGCGATATGGTAAGGTGAAAAAATAATATATTTTTTTGTAAAACATGAATTAGTCGGTACCTAGCGCCACCTAGCCTAGCTACTTGCGATTACTCTGCTTGACCCTGCCATCTGGTGGCAAGCGATTTAACCTACTTTTACGCTACGCGGCTACGCCATAATTTCGTGTTACCGTCTTACCGTGCTGAAATGAGCCAAGAGCCTGCTTCGGATTTGCTTTCTTTGAGAGCGGCTTTTGGTTTTGCGGACGAATGGTTTACCACTCCTCCGTGATGTGCGGTTGACGCAACGGTTGACGAAGGAATTGTGGCTCGAGGAATAGCAAAGGTAAGACAAAAAGTGCGTGAACTGGGTGCCGGTTGTCTCCGTTTAACATCGCAGTGCTGACGATGAGAAGACTGAGTGACTGCATGCTTTCGAAACGTAAGTTTCTTTACCTGCAGGGGGAAGCCGGCTTCGGAAATAAATATAGTTCGCCGAAAGCTCGTGTTACGTTTTTATTTGCTGCTCCTCTCGCTCCGTACAGTAGACTTAGTGTTCTCGTTAAGCCTTATTGAGCTCGATTTGCTCGATTCGTGGCCGCCATAATGAGATGCAGGCGACGGAGGAACTTTTGCTCCCCTGCTTTAGGGACGAAAGTTCCTCCATTTCTGAAGGAACATATGTGTCAAGAGCGTTCCTCCCTTTAGGGAGGACTATACTGACCCTTTTTCTAAGAGTGTAGGGGCATTAAGTCGTTTTAAACGGCCTGCTCTTGCTCGTGCTTGTGGCATAGGCGTCGCTCCCAATTACGGTCAGTCTGTGGTGGAAACAAAAAACCGTAAATAAAGTAATAATAATATTAACAAAATCAAGCAAGCTATGATGATTAAGGGATCACGTAATCCATAGTGGATACATTATCAGGTGAATCCTCCCACCCTTGCGTTGACGTAATACCACATGGAAGACAAAGCCGGTGTCGCGCTAGCTGTGAGATGCTGCAAGGCGCGGTTGGCGCGGCTGGCAGTTGATACTGACGAAAGATAGACGGCGCTGCGTGATTAAACTAGCGATGACGTTTAAGGGGGACGGAGCAGATTTCGTTTTCCAGGTGGTATTGGGTGACGACGTTTTGGCGGCAACACAAGCACATCGCAGCTGTGACCGGATTTCGGAGGGAGAGGTTCGTTGCCTGATTTCTAGCGAGGAACGAAGCTGGCTTTCGCAAAGACACTTAACCGTATTATCACGTTCTTTTTTCTTTTTTTCTAGCGTCAGTTTGTGAGCGCAGTTGGAACCTGCTGCGTCTGGGTGGCGCAGTTCAGAGAGGATCCCAGTGCGGTCTGATTTCAGTAACGCTTGGGGAAGCTCGTAAAAGAACACAGGTATTTTCTGGTTTCATCTTAATGCCTCGGCAATTTAAGATAGAGCTAACCACATGTCGGCGGTTGCAGGACCTCCGTGTCCTCCAACCGCCATCAGCGAAAAGTCGGGATACTGTGCCATACTCTGGTGTCTCAAACACCTCTCCGGCTGGTGTGTTCAGCGTCGCATGTCGCCCGTACATCAACAGTTGTCCCGAAGTTGCAACAAATGGCGTCACAA
Source organism: Ixodes ricinus (assembly GCA_037355805.1). Taxonomy (NCBI): domain Eukaryota; kingdom Metazoa; phylum Arthropoda; class Arachnida; order Ixodida; family Ixodidae; genus Ixodes; species Ixodes ricinus. The sequence continues at coordinate 7,251 of JAZHYW010049664.1, read as the reverse complement.
AAACAGAAATGTCGTGCTTTTGGACGTCGCGATCCCGGCTGCTGGCCATTAAAAATGCTGGTGAAATGCGCGAGCACACGCAAGTATCGCTGCCGTTACGGCGTCTCAACTCCTGGTGAATCTGCAGCTTCCGTGGACAGTCCGGCTGGAGAGCAAGCTGCAGCAGAACAGGCATCTGCTACATTCACCAACACTGCTGCGACACTGCCAGGATCGGGGCCTCGAGAACATGAAACTTATGTGACGACATGAGGCGGAAATCGAGGGACCCCTTTTTAGGACGCTGAAGATGCACCAGTCGGAGACGCGTTAAAGACATTATCCTATCATTACTAATACTTTCGTGTTCCATGTCCTCCAGCATGTTTTCGAAACACGAAACCACTTCCAGCACCCTCAGTCCGGGCGAGTATGTAGTCACCAACGAAATGCAGCGGCAAAAAAACATCCATGCTCTGGAACTACTAGAAGGATCATTTGGGAGTGAGGACACCTTGGACCACCAGTTTCTCGACGTGGGATGCGGCACTGGAGACTTCACGCGTGACTGCCTCCTGCCCCGATGCCCGCCGTGCCGAAGGATTGTCGCTGCTGATGTGTCCGAGGACATGGTGCAGTATGCGCAGGAGCATTTCGCTCATCCCAAGATCTGCTACGATGTCCTGGACATCGCGTCTGAGGATGTGTCCGACTTCATCGAGCGCCACGGAAAGTTTGATCGCGTATATTCTTTCTTTTGCTTGCACTGGATGAGGAACCAAGAACAGGTCTTGAAGAATGTCGCCAGATTGATGAAACCCGGAGGGGATGTCTCCTCTTCTTTAGCGCTTCCAGTCCTACGATGCGTTTTCGGAAAAAAATGGCCACCATGGAACGTTGGCAGAAATACAGAGAGGTCAGTCAAAATTCGCATATCTTTTTGTAATTGTTTTAGCTTTTAGTGACCTCGTCGCTATTTTTACGCTGCAGGCAAAGCTATCGCTTTTAATTAATCGGGTCTGCAAAGTTGAGTATAGAGTTATTGCTGAGAAAGCAATCTATCAATAACATTTGCTTCCTCTGTTGTCACGTTGGATTGAAAAGTCAAAAGGTCACTCTGGCGGCCAAAAGAAAAACGAATGTCAAATTTTATGACCCAATTAAAATATCTAGGAGCAGACAGCGTTTTAAAAATAAATTAATATCCCAAGAGCTGATCATCATTTATCAAGGTTGACTCAAATATGGCTCTCTTAATAGACACAAGGGCGACAGACGTGCAGATCCTTGGTTAAATATGTTTCATTTATATAGACAGAATTCATTATCTCGCATTCTCTTTTCACTTTTTCAATATTAAAAAATGCAGATAAGATAAGGCTATCGCGACAGAAGCTTATAACTGTATTGTAAACATCCCACATGTCAATAATTATTTGCAGCTCAGACGAGGCCCGCAAAGCATCTCTCTCGAGGATGACGATTTGCGGCGTATAACAGTGTCCACTATTGCTGAATCAAAGTCATGAAACGTGGCCACGGTTAAAATTTGCGGAGCGCCATTGTCCCGGAGGCGGCATTTTTGTTCGGCCACACCATGCACTCTCATTGAGCCACCCCAAATTCGCATTTACAAGTAGTTAAAAAAAATGCTCGTACATCGGTATTTTTTGTGTGTAATTGAACACTCTATGCAAGCACCGGTTATTCTGTATTGATCTCTGATAAGAGTACTTAGATATAAGCTTTTTTTTTTAAGAAAACAGTGATTTTGCAAGCAGAAAGTTACAGACAATCGAGCGTACGGGTTGGCAGCGCCTCTACTTGATGGGGCAACTTATGGCCCTGAGATTTGAGAGCGATAGCGGTATAGCCCTTCTGCGAAATCCCCCAAGCGCCCCGGCCTGCGCGCGACGAATTGTGGGAGAGACTGTCCCTCGCCTGGCCGCTCTGCCTCGAGATCGCATTGCCTTGTCGTCGCTTGTCTCCTCATAATCCTCTGTTTTTCGATTTCATTACCTATTTTTATCTACTTCAGTGTATTTTTATTGCTTCAAAATGTTTCTGTTCTCCTCTGCGCGCAATATTTCTTGCATATATATAGTATTTGTGTCTTTATTTTGACTTTTCCGACAGGAGTGCCGACGGACAACACGCCGCTTCGCGCGTCGTTCCCCGGGTGAGTACTGCCGTTGCTACCGATTCCTATGGCGCTGTTAGCTGTTCATTTTTGTTCATTTTACCCGCGTGCAGTCGAGAGGTGCCGTTTATGAACACCCGCGCACATGTCACAGGGGTAGGCAGAGCTCTGAATCAACAATCGCGACGCGAGAGCTGAGTGCGCTGTGATTTGGCCACCCGCGCTCGCTCTGTTGACTTGCACTGCAGCATATGCCTTCGAGTACCGCTTACTTGACCAAGGTACAGCACGCCGCCTTGTCGCCGCGAACCATTTGTCCGAATGTTTGCGAAGCTGAGGCATATGCAACGCTGCGGCGCCTGACAACTGCGCGCTGCGGCACGATCCCTTCACAAACGCCGACGGCTCAATGTCGCGGCTTGAATGCGCCTATGGCATGCCTTCGTAATCTATCTGCTAACCGGTTGTCAGTTGCCAACGCCCTTTTTCAAGCGCAGAGATGTGTTGCCGCAAATAATTTGTCGGAATGCCTGCGAAGCCGTAACACCGTTCGTCATATCCAACACTGCGGTGCCTGACAAACTGCGTGCAGCAGCGCGAGCCCTTCGCAAGCGCCGGTGGCCCAACGTCGCGGCTTGTATGCGCTTATGGTATGCCTTCTTAATCTATCTGCTAAGTGATTGTCAGTTGCAAACACCATTTTTCAAGTGCAGAGTGTGCTGTCACCCAGGCAATCAACTTGAAACTCGTAGTTCCTTCGATAATTTTATTTCTCTAGTCAAGATGTCAGCTCAAGGTATTTTATTTCTTTAGGTCACCTTCAGCAGCAACATGCCCGCATGGTACAGTTTGCTGTGCGCCAGGCTGTGCAAACAATACTGCCAGCGCACGGCCCAGTGGCGGATCCAAAGGGGGGGCGACCGGGGCGGCCGCCCCCCCCCCAAAACGAAGTCGACCTCCCTCCCCCCTTATCGGAGGGCAATTTTACATGGGCGGACCCCCCGGTGCACAGGAAATAATGGGAAAATAGTATCCTTACAAATTTTCCGCCCCTTCCCCCCCCCCCCAAAACGGAGTTCTGGATCCGCCCCTGGCACAGCCTGTTTCCTGGCACCGCTTTCCAAAAACAGCGTCCTGCGAAGCGTTTGGGTGAAGACAACTGCGTGCAGTTGTCAGGCGTCGCAGCGTGGGATATGCCGCGGTGTTACGGTTTCGCAGGCATTCGTACAAATAATTCGCGACGGCAAAACGTCAGTCTGTATCTTAGTCAAGTAAGCGGCACTGGAAGGCATACGCTACAGTGCGAGTCAACGGAGCGAGCGCGGGCGGCCAAATCACAGCGCACTCGGCTCTCGCGTCCTGATTGTTGATTCAGAGCAACGTTACAAGAACTCTCAGTTGGGAAACTCACCGTTGAAACCTGGGCCGCTGGCGTCCACCGAGACCGAGCTAAATGCGACAACAGCGCCACTCTGTATCTTTTGTCTTAACTGTGTTCGCCTTGAGCTTTTAGAAAGCATGTTTTTGCGTAAAAACTAACGGAAAAAACTGTTTTTCTAGTAACGTTTATTGGAGTTTAGTACAAAATGGGGGCGCGTGTTGTTTTCTAAAATCTTTAGTTCGCAAGGTTTTACAGTATAATTAATTTTGTTGTTATACAACCCTGCCTCAGCGGGGATTTCAGGTAGCGCGTCCTGAGTTAGGTGCATATTAACCACGGTAGTGAACCGCGGCTTGTCCGCTTGGGAGTCGAAGCCCCTTCTACAATATCTGTTCTGGCCCCAAAATTTGGCCGATTACTACGAAAATGGAAGTCACGTGCAGTTCCTGGACTGGCCGCTGCGGGAGAAGTGACGGCGTTGGGATCATCATTAGCTCGGTTGTCGTGGACGGAGAGGTGCCACTTTTTCAGAGCAGTCTCTATGGCAGTTTCCCAACTGAGTGGTTCTATACTTCGTTTCACCTTTCCGTCCAGACGCAGCGGATGCTACAGAAGAAGAAGAAGAAGGTAAGGGCAGGAGGAGAAAACAGAGAGGTTAACCAAGGCGGCCTGCCTCGGTTGGCTACTCTGAGTTGGGGAAGGGGATGAGAGGATAAAAGGAGGAGGAAAGAAAAAGCAGAGGAGGTAAAGGTATCATACTAGCACTCACGTTAACACTGTGAGTGCAGAATCAATAATTAAGAGAATGCCGCAGTTCCCAGTATGGCACTAAAACTAAGAGACTGAGAGTGCGTGCTGGATTGTCACCAATGTTCACCCAAAACACTCGAGTTTTTGCACGCGCCAGGAAGAAGTTCAGTTGCGCACATGTACACTTAAAGAAATTATAAAACGAATAGTCCACTATACGACGCCAAATATTGAACAGGAGATAAATTTTTACAAACAGAACTCGAGGCGAGTTTCTGATAAAAATCGCAGAAGGGCGTTTACGGCCTTCTCCTCTTTAAGTGGTGAGTCCCAGGCCCCTAGTATTTTGGACGTAGTAAATGGCCGGTCGTCTAGATGTGAAAGAATGCTCTTTAGGAGTTCTCTTTCTGCATCGTAAAGTGCACATTCACATAATAAATGAGATATAGTTTCCACACAATCACACCCCGGACAGTTCGGATTGTGTGTTTTTCCGATTCGGTGCAGAAATTCCTGTGTGTAGGAAACGCCCAGACGTAATCGGTGTAGAACAGCTTCAGTTCGCTTGGGTAGGTTACGTGACACACGGTATGTTAGGTCAGGATCCAGTAGATATAGAGGAGGGTAATGGTGTGCGAAGCTCTTCCAGAGACTTTGTGTTGCATTTCGGGCGTGGAGATTTATCAATGAAGTGACGTGCTACGTGCTACGAGGTGCTACGAGGTGCTACGAAGGAACGGGACCAATCAAGCAGCGTCCAAAGTGCGAATCACTAGGCTTGTTCTGTTTATGATTGGTTCAGCGATGAAAAACACAGACAGAAACATGACGAACACCATGATGGTGCTCTTTTGAAGCTGTCTGATTCGTCATATAATCTCGTAGCATCGGCTGTGTCTGGACGGAAGGTGAAACGAAGTATAGTAACGTTGATTCAGTAGCTCTGCCTACCCTGCGATATGTGCGCGGGTGTTCATACAATGGCACCTCTCGACTGCACGCGGGCAACATGAACCAGAATGAACAGCTAACAGCGCAATAGGAATCGGTAGCAACGGTAGTACTCACCTGGGAAACGACGCGCGAAGCGGCGTGTTGTCCGGTTGGCACTCCTGTCGAAAAGGGCCAGAAAAAGACACAAATACTATGCATAGGGTGGCTCTAAGTCACCAGGCTCGATCCAAAATGGACCGTAAAATTCGACGCCTGCACGCAGTCATCTAAACTTTTCGTCAAAGGTGTATCTCACAGGTAGTTTTTTCTTGTAAAATTACAAAGCGTAGCTCTCTTTCTGTAAAAAATAAGGCCAAGAAACTTGCCAGGGTCTACGGCAGGCAGCAACGCAGACGACAGGGGTCCAGTAGCGGGGTGTATTTGGCGTTCGTATTGATAAATGGCGTTACATCTATATCGCGACGGCTGGCGACCACCGTGGTTTATTAAAATGAATAGTAATCTTTTTTTTAATGTGCCATCGGTTCAAAAACAAATGCGAACAATAAAAACAAAACTTTAAGTAAAAAAAACGCGTCTGCATAACGGCGGCGCTTTTGCTGCCAATGAATTTCGTCTGCGTGTCTGCTTTCTTTCGCTCGTCGGCTGCACCTTCCAGACGCTGCTCCTGACGCCATCTCTCAATACGAACGCTGAAACACACCCCGCTACTGGACTTGGTCGCCTGGGTCACCGCCCGCCGTAGACCCTGGCAAGTTTCTTGGCCCTATTTTTTACTAAAAGAGAACTACGCTTGTAATTTTACAAGAAAAAACCGACCTGTAAAATACAAGCTTTGACGAAAAGTTTAGATGGCTACGTGCAGGCGTCGATTTTTACGGTCCATTTTAGATCGAGCCTGATGACTTGAACCACCCTTTATATGCAAGAAATATCGCGCGCAGAAGACAACAGAAACCCTTATAAACAATAAAAAATACACTGGAATATATGAAAATAGGTAATGGAATCGAAAAACAGAGGATTAAGAGGAGACAAGCGACAAGGCAATGCGATCTCAAGGCGGAGCGGCCAGGCGAGGGACAGCCTCTCCCACAATTCGTAGTGCGCGGGCCGGGGGCGCTTGGGAAAATCGCAAATCGTCTATTAGGGATTCAGTTTCAGGCAAAACTAAGAACCACAAATTATATTATTTTGGAGAATGCTGCAGAAAAGAAATTCTGAATAGTTGACCTAGTGTACAAAGCTGAAGAGGCTTGCTTTAACGAGAAACGCTGGCGAGTGCGATGACGCGTCACCGCGTTCTACAGGGTGTTTCATATAAAATTTTACCGGCTTTTCATCACCGCAAAAATAAACTTAGCATGGCCGAACGCTCATTCTCCGGCCAAAGGTAGAGCTAGATGTCCGGACCAGATGCGAAAGTATCCGCACGAACCGATATTTTATTCGAAAGTTACAAGTGATTTTCTTAAAATTGCAATGGGAAAATGGAGCCCTATTTCGCCCGTTTTCGGTTTCTAGCCCCAGAAAGCCCAATGTGTTGCAGTCGCTGCGGGTCGTCACAGTAATCGTTTCATTTCCACACAACGAACAACACTTTACTATTTACACCGCTGAGAATAATACGATCGACATTTGAAAGCTTGCAAGGCCAAAACGTTCAATCGTTCAACGCTTTATCCTCGTCGCTCCTCTTCTTCTCCCGGTTTTCCCCCGTACCCACGTGCCGGGAGGCCAACCTCGTACCTTCCTTCGCTCTTGGTGATGCTTGCTTCAAAGCGTTGCATGATGTCATTATCTGACTGACCTCGGTACGCCTCTTCGACTACTCCCACACTTTCAAGCTCCTAGAATCTCCTCAAGATTGATGGCTCCTGTTTTTCTACAGCATATATGAGCAGCTGACAGTATCGGAAGTCAACTGCGTGGATCCACGTATTGCCTAGCCAAAGACGGTTTACACTGCGGTGTGGCTGGCGCTTAGTCGTTGGATCCTTCCTGCTATACATTCCCAGTAATGTTCCGATCCCAGTAGTATCGCTAC
>JAZHYW010049663.1:0-11151 GCA_037355805.1 Ixodes ricinus | reverse complement strand
CCGAACTCAACTCTCCTACGTCACGCCGCGGTGGTGGCGCGTCGGCGCACTTCCGGTCTGGGGCGGTGGGTATAAGTCGCCGTGCGAGACATGCATTCCTGTGTCCTTTTAGAAGAAACCAGACAAAAAACCTGCCTTCTCCGTCAAAATGCTGCGACGGGGGCTGTACCAAGAGGTCAGCGAAATTATGAAGATCCAGTTTTCATGTGTTTCTGTCTCCTCCGTTCGTCCGAGCAACGTGGATAGTAGCCGTGAAAGGGCCGACCAGACGCCGTCGAACTACGATGGCTCAGTGCGGGCAACAATTTGTGGTCGCCGATGTCTTCATTTTGTTCCAACATGAACGAGAGTAAAACCGCCGTTGTCCGGACCACCCACGGGGTTCGGTGCGTCTTCGAATTCACACGGCCGCCTGATCGTTCGAACTGCGATCCCTGCTCTTTCAAGCTTGTCTGCTTTTTGTCGTCTGCTCGTTCAAACTAAGAAACGGCCCATACAAACTTTGACCCGGTGATTGCAATAAAAATTGCAGGCCTCAAAGACTTAAGTAGGCTCATGGAAACAGTAGATACAGATGTTGATCGTGGGTACTGATGGCCCATCACCGACTTGTTACGCTTGGTCTGTTTCCCGCTCCGATTTTCAGGCATCGACGTCGATCATCGCCGCTACCTACACTTTTGCAGCACGAGCGACGCCGCGACCGAAAAAATAGCGAGAGAATCTGCACGATGAGTTCCGGCACGTCCATCTCTGCGGCGTTCATGCGAATGAATCGCCGCCACGACAAATTATTTACGCAAAGTTTAGCAGCGCAACGGGCCTTGGTAATTTCAAAGCTCCAGCCGATTAAACTGGCAAGACATTGCTATGAGGACGCAGAATCGACAATTCCTAACGCAGCGAAAAGAGTATGCAGACTCACACATACATACCGAGCAACGTGACATTCCAATGGCTTGTTGATCGCGGACGCGGCAAAGCTCGCGCAGTCCATTGCGGATGCTGTTCTGAACCTGTCGTCTCGCTCTCTTCAAACTTGTCTCGCTTTTTGTCGTCAGCTCGTCTCAAACGACAGCTATGGCCCGTAAACCAAATCGCTGACCCGGTAATTGCGATAAGAACTGCGTGCAGCCTCAAAGCACTTTAGGAAGGTTGGTTAGTAGTGCAGGCTAGTGTACACACAGATACAGCGGATATAGCTGGTCATTCTTATCAGTGCCATCACCGACTTGTAATGCCCGATTCTACTTGCGGTTTTCAGTATCGACGTCCACCATCTCAGCTACGGTCCACACTTTCTGCAGCCAGAGCGACGTCGCGACTGGAAAATAGCGAGCAGAATCTCATCGCTGGAGTCAGGCCCAGCGCCCATTCTGCGGCGTCCACGTGGAATTAATCGCCGCACGTCACATTATTCACGCAAAGTTTTGCCCCGTTAATTTTGCTGAAGCCGCTCAAGTAGTCAGACATTGTTAGGAGGACGTAAAATCAAAATTCCAACGCGAAAAAGAGCACTGGGGACTCCCACCGACGCCGACAACAACAAATTCAATGGTTTGTTTATGGGCGACTTGTATACGGACATACACCGGGTGCGGAACAGCCATGACTCACTGAGCACGGTGACCTTGTAGGCGTAGGTGTGTACGTCGGCACCGCTGCCGACCTCCTTGAGCGTGCACTCGAAGAGGCCTGTTGTCCTTCTCGTACTGGGCCCTGGAGATGATCAGGTCGTAGCGGCCCTCGTTGGGGAAGTAGTCCACGCTGTAGTGAGGGTCCAGGGGGCTGTCGCCGATGGCCGCGTTCTCCCGGCTGTCGCGGGTGGACCGGTACCAAAAGTACAGGATGTGGCGGCTCGCCAACGCCGGGTTGAAGTGGCACGTGAGCCGCAGGCTCTCGCCCTCCACCACGTCGCGCGCCTCGTAGTGCAGCGGCTGCGCCCAGCTCGGCCTCATCGTCAGCGTCACGGCCACTGCGGAAGAGAACCAATAGTCGTGCGTTTTCATCGGCTGATATGTTTCGACGCCAGAGACGAGCACTCAAGCTACACGCGCTTTTCTGCTGAAGGTGGTATTAGGGAGCATTTGTAGATTGTTCCGATGACTCCGATAACGAAACCCGATGGCGATGCGATGCATGTGCAAAGGCATCGGTGGAGTATCGGGTTATCAGAGTTATCGGAGAGATATACTTAAACTCCCTATTTATACGAGCAGCCAAGCACTTGAAAGGTACTGGGGAATTTCGGTTGTTTTAAGGGATACTGAACCGAAATTTGAAATTTTCAAATTTCGTTCGGAAATGGGTCAAGCATGACGTGTAATAACCGTAATTCATAATCGCACGTTTGTATTTTGAACGATTGGCTATATTTTTCGTTCCAAACGGTGCACTCGAGCGAGCGCTCGAAGAGAAGCGAACGGAGGGGCGCGATGCGTCATGGGATATCCGGCGCAAACAAAAACAGAAAGAAAAGTTTCCCCGCATTCGTGACGTAGCAAGGCTGGCGGGATTATGAGCTTTGCCCTTGGTGGCGTTGTCAGCGTTGTGGTGGTGTCAATAGCGTCAGCGCGTTACAACCGAGCCGTTCGAAGTGCCCGTGGGGTGACGAGCGTGTGGCTGGCCCAAGAAGCACGTAGCTTCCACAGCACTGTCAGCTTAGGCTGAACGGGGTGGGGAAAGCAACTTTTGTCCGAGTTTTGAGCGACTGGCTAATCTTCTAGGGGGAGAATGGCTGCATCCGGCTGCACAAACGAGGGTCCGAGAAAGAGGAGAGTCCACCCTTTCCGTCTTCTTGGACTGTTTGGTTCAATGCGCGATTTGTGAGTTGAGGAGGAAAGCTAAGAAGGAAAATGTTGAAATGCCAAAGAGCGGCGTTGTGCCAGAGGAATCTGCTACGTCACGACTACGTAGCAGATTCCACAACGTTGCTAGACTACCTCCCAAATAGGCTCCGCATGCATCCACCAGGTGCACATTGGAAGATCGTTTATTTAGCTTTAAAATTAGTTTTCTTGTGCCTTTCAACGGAAGACTGGTGTTTTTGAGGTTAGGTGCAACATGCAACACATTCAAGCTATGAATATTGAGCGCTTCGGGCACTTCGAACTCCCTACCCCAGTCTTCAGGGATCACACCTGGTCGCACCCCAGTGAACCTCGTTCGGACCGTGCGCAGTGTAGCTTCCCGTGTGCTAGTCGAGGACGCTCGTGCCGTCACCCTGAGTGCGGGACTCCAGCACGCGTCCGGCAGGGCCCGCGATCCTCAGCGTACAATCCACGACAAGTCCCTAATATCTGTACCAGGAACCTGCGCTGTCCTTTCCAAGCGTAACTCTCCCGGAGCGGCTATCGGGCACTCGGAAAACAACCGGCTGAAACTACTTACGAGGCCTACGAACATGGTCTACATGTCAAGGCGAATATGCGACGGGGATAGCGTTAAAGGGGGGTGCAACGATTTCCAGACTTCGGTCAAAAATTTGTGGAAGTTGCCCTCTGACACTTTTGAAGTAAAGAACAGGAAAACCGATTTCGCCTGCGTGGCCTAGTTGTTGCGTAAAAAAAAGATAAATATTGGCATTTCGGGCACCCCTCAACTCACTCCCAGTCTTCAGGGTCACACCTGGTCGCACTCCCAGTGACGTCATTCGGAGTGCCGTGTAGCTTCCCGTGTGCTATCTCGGAGGACGCTTCCTCTCCTCTCTCAGCTGGCATTAGCGGGCGTTATGCTGCAGCTTAGAGACGAGCGAGGTCACGTAATCTTTTCGCCGTAGTTCCTTCGGCTGCCACTTGGGGTTGCAGGTGGGGGAAAAGCTCGACTTTTGCTTTGCGATTATGCAGCGGAATCGTGACATTTTTAATGAAGGAGGTGTTTTTTCTATCCTCCGGGACACGATAAACAACGTAAAAATGACAAGATGCAAATTATTTTAATCATAAACTCGTTGCACCGCCCCTTTAAGCATTAATCAAGGTCCCTGTGCTCAAGTTCGTTATACATAAGCCTGGAATGGATAAGAGACTATGAGAACAGAATCATCTCTAGACTTCCCTGGGGGGCTGACGGGTAAGGGCTGAGCGGAGGAGTCCCGTAACACATCGGGGCTAAATAAAAGGCGAATCTAGTACCGTGATATATGCTTCGTCGTCACTAATATGATCGGTCCAGCAGACCTGATCGGTGGTTTCGATCAAAACGTCGAAAGAAAACATTGAAAGAACTGTTTATCCACAACGTTTCCCACAAATCAGGACCAGTTACAACAGTCATCTTCAAATGAACGAAAGAAGTACAACCAAGCATATGATTAATAACATTGTGTTTATTATTGATAATCAACCCATCGAAATTGTTATAAAACGTGAGTGGCCAACACAACAAAAGACTGGCACAGCCGCGTTTAATGAAGTTTTCAGCGTGCGGAGGCTGGCAATACATCATAAACAAGAAAATCAAGAACAAATGACACCAATTAATTTTCCTACGAAGAAAAAAAGATCACAAAGCAACCAATTTATTTTTTGCATTGCTAAGAATAAAAGAAGAAGAAGAAGAAGAAGATTGTAGGATTTGGTGATACGTGATATCCGTAAATCATAATCGCGCGTTTGTATTTTGAACGGATGGCTATATTTTTCACCCTGAGGGGCCCGATTGGGCGCGCGCTCGAAAATCAGCCATCGGAGAGCGCGATGCGTCTTGGGATATTCGGCGCATTCGTGACGTCACTTGTGCCAGACGGGAAAGGCTACGGCGTGGATGTTGTGGTTACGAGCGTTGCCACTTGGTGGCGCGTCGACGATTTACGGTCTGTGACAACGTGGCCGTTTGAGATGTGCAAGGGCTGCACGCACGCTGCACCACGGCAAGTCGGCAACCACGGCACCGCTGACAAAACCAGCTCGGAGGCTGGATTCTCAAAGCGAACTTACGACGAAAAAAGTGCGTACGACAAATTCGAAAGAAAACCCGTATTCTCGAAACGAAATTGTCGTAACTTTTGCGCAGGTTACGACAGACTCCTACGACAGCTCCGAAGCTGTCTTACGCATTTTTTACGATCAAAGCCGCATGGCCGACAGCGTCGCTCAGTTACATGGTCGCGACGACCAACGGACATTTATTTTTCTACGTGCTCTTCTCGCGCGTCCCGACTTCAACCAGCAAGAAAAAAGGATAGAGTACTTGAAACAGACCATGACAAACAAGAACGCTGGATCCACAAACACCCGAGAAGAGCAACAACGGCCACGATTCCACCGACCAAGCGAGCTCGGCAGAATATAGTAGGCCTAGCAGCAACACCGACTCGACGCACCGTTGTTCCGGCGGTCCTTGGCCAAGACCGTCTGCCCACGACCGGCTGGCCTGCTGAATGGAATATGCCCGCGCGACCCTTGTGGACCCTTCCCGACCCTTCCCGGATGAATAGTTTGATCCCTGAACTAAATTTCAGAGGTCAATCTTTTCCCCTTGTCATCTCGATCTCTTTGTTTTCCGAGGCAGCGGGGACGAACGCTGTCGTCGAAAAGGGACTCTCATTGATTCTATCGCCTTGTTTTGTCTGATATAGAGCTCAAATAAACACCGTACGGATTACCTTCGCAACACGGTATGTACACTTTGTTATTAGTATGCCATTTTTATTCTGACACGACGCAACGTCACTGGAGCTGCGCGATGTCGGTCCAGCCTTTCTTTGCCGAGTGTCACGTCAGTATCGAGTTGCAATCGTGAAAGATCGGTCCCGAAGCGCTTACCGAAACGCGGTCTAAAACAGAGCGAATCCAGCACTTCGATCAAACGCGCGCGTCCGCTCCGAGTGTGAACAGGTATTTGCGTGGCTCTTGCTGACACTCTCGTAGTTCAAACGTGTCGTTTTTAACGTCGGCTCGCAGCTCGCAACTCGCAGCAACTAATACCGGCCGTGCCAGAAGCGTGCTCGCGTCGTGTCGTGCATAGAGCCGCAACGAGAACGAGCTCACTGTGGCCAACTACGCTTTGGCTTTCTCCGTCAAGGCTTTGCAAACGCGTTCAGGCCTAGGCTCATTCTGCCGGCACGCCGTATTTCCGCAGAACGGCGCTGCTCCTATGCCACAAGTGATGTCACGAGAACTTCCCACCATCCACCAGATGTGAATTTGAAATCGTTTAATTAGGTTTAAAATTAGTTCTCCTGTGTTTTACAGCGCGATATTGATATTTCCGAGGTGGTGCCTGTCCCTAGCCCATATTTATGCAAAAAGATGGGCGCTAAAATTTCATTTCAGTACCCCTTTGGTGAAAACAACTGGCCCAACCCGACCCGTCCGAGCGGAGGACCACACAAAGGCTCTCATGAACGTCGTACGATCCGATCGCTGCTACGCAGAAGAGCAAAGCGACTTTGATGACGGGTATATAAAAGCACTGGCCGGTGAAAGTCAACGTCCAACAATCGACGCTCATCCACTCGATGGGAGCGACCCACGCCCGGAACAGCCGAAGACGACATAAACAGCAGAAGACAGAAAGCGGGCTCGCCAAAACACTCGAAGCAAAGGAGGACGCCATGCAGGCGAGCAGGACCATCTTCTCGGAACCCCCAAAATGAGGGCCTACCCGCGAGAGGGGCAAAAATAATAAGCGGCCCCAGAGGGAGAAATGAACCCGCGTTCCATCCAAGCCGAGCAACACTCCCAGCAAAAAAGAAGCAACGCGGAGGGGGAGCGTGGCCCAAGGCCCCATTTGCCGGCTTCCTGCGTCTGCCCGTCTGCCCCGCTCCGAAGAGAGAGTCCCCACCCACCTCCGGGGGGAACTAATGACAATGGGGGCTTTCGGGGGGAGAAAGAGAGAGAGAGGGGGACGGCCCCTGGAAGTAGGGCTAGCTACCTGGAAGAGGCGGAGGCGAAATGTCCCGTCACAGGTGGTGGAACGTCTCAATCAAGGGGGCCCTGTCGTCGAGGGCAGAGCCCCGTCGAGCGGGGCAAGGCAGCGTCCCTCTCCGAGCTGGCCCATTTCGGAAGACTCCCCGCCCGAGGCGCATGGGTTTGCCGTGGCTCTCTCTCCCTCGGTTTGGGCTTGGCAATCAAATGGGATCGACAATTCCATTACGTCGGATATCGGCCCCAGAGCGGCGGTAGTCCTCTCTTCTGTATCAGTTTGTTTCCGAGTGAAAGACAACCTTCGTTGCAGGCCGCGCCGCGAGCGCGCGTGTAAATCAGAAACAGGCATAAACGATTGGATCGAAAATGGCAGCGAAGCCAAAGTACGAGCAGAGTCCTTCAAATACTCTGGTACGAGCTAGCGCCAAGAGGCGCCGATGTGCGATCACTTTGCGATGGAGCGAGAAAATAGCGGAGATGCCATAGCTTCATTAACTGAAAGGCGCATGTGCACGGTACAAAGGAACCCAAATTTACGTGAGCTAACGACGCGCAAGAATTGCACTAATTGGTTTTACACAAAACAGCTCGTCCTTCTCTCTTAAGTCATCTTCTTTTGTTTTGTTGTTGTTCCCGAAAGCTTCTGGCAGCTTTCACTTTAAGTGTGAGCATAGCAGAGGCTACAAGCGCGAGCTTTGGGCCTTTAGCGTCCCTGACAAGCACCACTGTTCATGGCCACAGGACTGGATACGCGCGAATCCAGTCCGGCCGTAGTATACCTTTGCCACGGTCGGAAAATCTGATATAGCTTCCGTCAAGGGCCGACGATCAAACCCTAGATTCTGCAAGGCAGAAGATCCTCCTCGCCATTGGGGAGGAGGAAACAAGCAAAGGTGGACAGGGTAGAAAGGGCGCGAGGAGGAAAAGGAAGAAAGGGGAAAGCGCAAACTAAAAAAAAAAAAACTGTAACAAAATTTAATCAATCAAGTCACACAAAAAATATTAAAAAAAAAACCTTATGCGCTGTAATGCCGTTTTACACCACGCTCCCTAAATCAATTGTCGTCGATCTTCATCACTGCATCGCCGGGGTCGGCCTCGGAGCACAGGGGCCGCATAGCTTCGACGCTTCAGCTCAATCTCGCTCGCGGGACACACTTTAATCTCGCGTCAAAACGGAAGCAACCCTCCCGGGTCCTCGCCTTCCCGCTGGGCGGAGTCTCTTTCGGGTCGCGCCGAGGAGAAACGACTCGTCCGGGAACACGCTTCCGCGTCTCTCGCTGGGGCACGTCGCTCCGCAGCCGTCACTCGCGACGTCGGTGTACTCATTCCTCCGACATTCGAGTAGAACTTACCAACTTATATGACAAGTTTATGTTTCACATGAGTCAGGCATTCCTGTATCCAATAACTACCCCCAACCCCCCCCCCCCTTTTTTTTTTCTTCAGAAAACGTTAGATAAGCAAACATGCTGGAGGCAAACAGGACTGTGACCTCGTCCTGGATGTTTACATATTTCTCTTCGTGTTTGCAGGCTCGTGCAGTTCCAAACTTGTCCACATCACGCGTGCCCGTACGCACCGCGCATCGGCCATAACGCTCCGCTTGCAAATGTATAATGCAATATGCTCGAGCTCTTCGCAACCGAAAGATCAATTATTCAAAAAGGTAAAAAAAAAAAAAATCTAAACTTCAAGTTTTCACCCTGTTACAAAGCGACGAAGAAGCCAAACGAGCAGCGATCATGCAGCCTGCATGCCCACGCGCTCATGCATCAAAATCATAATTGCGTGTCGCGCGTTTGAACCCCATGCAAATAAGAGGACAGGTCAATGCTGACCTCGTCCCCTTCGCGCGCGGGCAAAGCCTCCTCGGTCTGTACATGTCCTCGTGATGAATAGAGTGTGAATACATCGAGCGAACTGATTACATCCCTCAATTGGCCGTCCCTTGCCTCAGGTACAAATCTCTGTTTAGGGCATATGCGTGCGACTCTGAATTATTTATTTATTCGGTGCTCGTTAATTTTGAACCAACTGCCAGCCGCGAGGTCAAAGCAAGTCGGTAGGCCCGTTAAAACTTAAAAGTAAAGTCACCCTTAAAGGGGCCCTGCAATGGCTTTTTTACTAATTTTTAATTTGCACCAAACCTGAGCGCACTGAACGTAGTAACTTAATGACACTTTTCTTTTCTCGAATTTCGATTTATTTTAGAAGTTATAGACAAATTAAAATTACAAAAACAAGCAAAAAATAACCTCCTTCATGACGTCCTTGGTTGCTTGAGTGCAGTCTTGTACACGTTACTAAAAAAAGTAATCGATTACAATTACTATTACTCTTGGCTAAAAAGTATTCGATTAGATTACTTGATTACTCGACGGCAAAAGTAATTGGACATTACTTAAAGAAGTAATCGTTACTTTTCCGATTACTTTATTGTGTGAAGACACATCTTTAGCGCTCATAACAATGAACTACTTCCAACCTATATTTCACATTTGCACAAGTATTGAAGAAGAAAAACTGGTTCCCTCTTCGTGGTCGTTGCACCTTCACAATACGGACACAAGCATAGAATTCGTTTGAAGAAGTTTAATGATTTGGGCGTTCGCCAGTGTGTGTGTGTGTGGGGGGGGGGGGAGGGGAGGGGGGGGTTCTAGATCTTGTTAAGCTTGAGCAAGGGTTGTCGCTCAAAGTTTGCGTCGCTCATTTTATTATTCACATGTGGATGAGCTCGCATGTTATACAAAAGAGCAGCAGCTCCAGGATTTGAAACGGATCATGTGTAGTATCCATTAGCGGAAGAGATCGCCCCGACCACTTCTCAACTCGAAACATTGCTTGTCACAAAGACCACGTAGGGAAATGGGGAAATATTTCAAATGGCTTTGTTATATTTTGCATCCGCTTTAGGCATTCTTCGGTTCTGGTTCTCCTACGGGCTGCGAGTAGGTACCCTAAGCAGGATTTTTTTATTTTTTATTTCTGTGTGTGTGTGCGTGAGGGGGCTAGTTTGAACGAAGGACTTACAAAGCTACATTCTGCTCCCTCAAACTTCGCCCTGAATGGCCTTTGTCACGCACTGTGGCTTCCCTGGGGCTTCCCACTCCCAGTCCCAGCTCGAAAAAAAAAAAAAAACGGACATTCCACAGAAACTGTACATAGAAAGGGATTGACCTCGTTTCCTATAGCTCCGCAAAAATCTTTCTTTTTTCCGTTCGAAAAAAAAAGCAAATTTTATTTTTGTCATTTCAGAAAAAACAGGCGTGTGCCGGGGGGGGGGGGGGGGGGTGTCCCGTGGAAAAATAGTAACGGTTACAAGTAATTTTATTACTTCAAAAAGTAATCAGATTACTCTTGTGATTACTGCCTAATAAAAGTAATCAACTGATTACAAAATTACTCCAAAAAGTAATCGATTACAAGTAATTTGATTACTTGTAATGCGTACAGTACAAGTCTGCTTGAGTGGCCAAGCTGAACTAGACGAGGGTGGTGAGCTGAGCGAGCGCTCACGGCTGCCGTACTCCGTGTCGACGGCGCGAGAGGGCGCCACTAAAGCGTGTTCTGGATAGGCTGTATGTGTAGCGGGCAGCTAGAGCGGCTCTCATTGCATTTGCTGCGCGATTAAACACAAATTCGGCATGACACTTCATTGGCCACAAACGACAGCAAACACGGGGTAAAGATCAGTTCAGAATGGGAGCCACTTCGCGCTGCCATACCGCGAAACGGCCAAACCGCAAGACAAAGCTGCTCACCGAAGGCCTTGGGAACGCTCAGAGCCGGCCGGGTCCTTCGGTCCTTACGGCCGCAGCGGCCGCCGCGTACATCCGGGACCTTTCCGTGTCGGCGCTGATCCCACTACTCTTTTCTAGTAGAGCGCCGCCTTTTCCACCGATTGGTGGCGGGTATGTCGACGGATCATTTCTTGTTTCCGTACTTTATAAACTGCATTTGTTTCTTTTCTGATCTCAAATACTGAACAAAAACTCTTTTATAAGTAATTGAAACGGTTCGCGCCACTTATATTTTGTATTTCGACTAAATGAAGCTTTTTAGCGGCTCTGACCAGTAGTAAGCCCAGGACCTAAGACGTCACATTACGCGCGCTTTCGGTACCGCAGGTCGCCCCCGTCGGTGGAGGAGGTTTCCGCTGTCGTCCGGTTAAAATATGACGCACTGATATTTAGTGACTCTCTCCGTGCCCGCTGGCTTGCCCGAACCCCAAGAGACGTGGAAACCGCAAAAAAGGTAGACGCTAATTATGATTGCAGGG
>JAZHYW010049659.1:0-52670 GCA_037355805.1 Ixodes ricinus | reverse complement strand
ACTAGTGTGAGGTGTGCAAAAAACAATATATAGGACAGACCGAGAAAGCGTTTGGCTACGTTTTAGCAATCACAGATCACACGCAAAATACCTGCGGGCCTGCCAATTTCAAAACATCTCACCCTCAAGAACCACATTCGATAAATTATCTGTTACACTTTCAGAGTCAGGATTCAAATCAAATCAGGAACGCGAACAACGCCGAGTCATATCTTATATACCGATTTAACACAATAAAGGAAGAGATAAATAGAAGCCCAGGACACTTGCATCGATTGAGGCGCTATCAGATAAATATGATGATAACGACCATAAATAATAAACCATTTGGACCTAGAGTTTTGTGGTACTGAGTTTGGAGCTAGAACTGGACAGTGCGTTTTCGTTCCTTTGTTGTGTTGTTTAGTTAATTCCCTTACATCCTGTATTTCCTACCACTTTTGATGTGTCATCTATGTATTCGGCGACCTCCGTGTGCGGCTTCCCCTGCCTTAGATTTCGTCCCTTTATTTGTGTCCTCTGTGCCCAGTCTTTTTTTTTTTTTTTTGCGAAGTGTGCTTTTTGGTTAGTCACCTACTTTTCGTCCTCGCCTCTTTTTTTTTTTTCGTGTGCGGTGTTTTTTCTACTTAGAGTTCATTCTTCCTTTTGTGTGAGATCTTGGGTGGTGTACCTCTTATCTGTTCTCCCCACCCACTTTCTTTGTATGCGAACTCTCTCCCCTCTAAAAACTGTATAAATTGAACCACATATTTCTTGTAACCCTATTCCTGACGAAGACCTGTCTCAGGTCGAAACGTCGAATAAAATCCTCCTGGTTCGTTTTTCTGCCGTCACCCTGCATGTATATCTCTCTTTTACGCCTTCGGCCTTCAAGCCCAACATGCCCCTATATATATATATATATATATATATATATATATATATATATATATATATATATATATATATATATATATATATATATATATATATATATATATATATACATACATATTGGGAGTACTCCTAAAATGAAAAAGAACGCAACAGCAGGCTTGGTGACTTCTTTGTTTTTCGAGTTATTTTTTAATGCAAAAGCCTTAACTGTCTCCTTAAAGAGAAGCCAGCAAACGTCACCTAAATTCCCATTGGCTGCGACGCGTCCTGTGGCTCCATAGCAACGCCGTCATCGTTGCTGAGGAGCCAGCCTAACTGCTGGCGGGGCAGCGCAAAGAGTAAAAACACGGGAAACATTTCCCAGGGGTTTTCCTGTAAACAAACTAAATGAACGGCTTTTAAAAGAAAATTTCCTACATTTCGGTCAGTGTGGGAATCGAATTTGGGCCTCCGGGGTTTGAGACGGGCACGCTTCCCCAACGCCACGGCGCCTCCACGGTTCCGGCTGACTCAAGCTGTGCCTGCAGTGTGTGCGTCATGCCCTTTCGCATACCCACACGCAGGCAGTCTTATGAAGTGTCTCTGGCCACGTTTTGACCCTTGAAGGGACCGAGGCAGAGACTGACGGTTCTCCCACCGGTCGGGGACTGCATGTCTGACCGCTCACTAGTTTCTCATTTCTCAAAAGAAAGCACGAAGGTTTTCTTTTGTCACCCAGTAAGTAGATTCCACTAGGCTTAAGGAAGTAAAAAAAAATGTAAAAGAAGAAATTGAAAAAATCAAAAATTCAAAATATGGCGACTGCATTTCTTCGATGATTTTCACCAAAGTTTCTCAATCTTTAGTATGTGACCCATTTAAGATATCTTAGCGAGCTTGAAATCCCCAGAAAACTTAAATCTAGCTCTTTTCCTTGAATACGAATTCAATATCATATATACGAAATAAAATGTGTTACATACATTTGAATGAACGAATGTTTCGAAAATCTTCCAAATTCGGAATCGATTTTTTCAAAAACACTACTTTTAATTAGATTCATAATTTACCAGAAGCAAGGTATTCTAATGGTATCTTAGAAAATGTAGGCATAATATATAGTATTTTCTTCGTGTGAACGCAATTAAAGCTTGAAACTTCTCTAGATGATGCGTCTGCATAAAATGCTGCAAGCTTTTCTTGCTGGAGTAAGAATACTTTCTACTCTACATTATGCGCAACTTCACTTATTTCTTAAGGTTACTTCTTAATTAAAGTATTGTTACTAGGTAATTAACGATACCATTCCACAATGTTAATCAGAATCGCACCTATACAAGGACGCAGTCAAAACGAACAACTGGCAAGATTCAAGCTTTAATTGCTGTCATACAAACAAAATACAATATTTTTGCTTTCATCTTCTGATAAACCACTATCATACTTTGCTACCAATAAAACACGAAGCAAATAGATATTTGTTTTTTAGAAATTCAGTCAAGCATTTGCTGGATTTTCGAAACATTTGTTTATTCAAATGAATGCAAAAATATTTCATTTTAGGCATAAAATATTAAATTTTGATTCAATAAAAAGAGACCATTTTGAGCTTTCTGTGATGTCAAGTTTATTAAAATATTTAACATAGATCACACTAAAAAATTCCAAACTTTGCAAAAAGTCATCAAATGAAGACAGTTCGACATGTAAAGAAGACTTTAAAAAATTTCAATTCATTAAGCGTAATAAATGTATTTGGAGACTGCCACAGAAGAGTCCTAGTGCAGTATTTTGAGAGGTAACAGAATAGTGAGCTGTCAAACATGCGATATCTTGTGTCCCTTCCATGTTCTTGTCCTCTTCCGCTATTTCATATATATGCGAGTACCAACAGGTCGCAGAAAACAAGTTGTATCCCCGTAAGGATTTCTTACGAAGTTCTAAAATTTTGTTAGCGTAACTTATTTAAGATATATTATTGCCGTTGACATCAACGGAAAGCCCAAATTTAGCTCTTTTATTGGATACAATCTCAACACGATGTGTTTAAAATACAATATGTTACACACATTTGAATGAACGAATGTTTTAAAAATCCAGCAAATATTCGCGACCGATTTTCTAAAAAAAACATCTTTATTTGCTTCGTGCTTTATTGGTAGAAATGTATGATTGTTGTTTATCAGAAGTTATATACAGAAAATATAGTATTTTGTTTGTGTGACATCAATTAAAGTTTGAATCTTGACAGTTGTTCGTTGTGACTGCGTCCTCGCACATGCGCTATTATGACCAACATTTTTGCGTGGCATGGTTAATTACCTGATATTACTACTTAAGTAAACACGTAGCCTTAAAATAAATAAAATTCTGCGAATGCAGAGTAGAAAGTATATCACGAACCAACAAAGCGTTTGACGATGCATATGTGACAAGGTTGAAGTTTTAATGATGTTCATATAAACAAAATATTGCCGCGCGCTTTGCCTAGCGAGCGCGTGGCCGAATGGTTACCGCGCTTGGATATCACACGGAGGCTCCGGGTTCGATTGCAGTGAGCGGACTCCTATTTTATTTATTCTTTCAACTCGAAATTTTCGTAAGTTCGAGAACCTTGCCGTCTGATCGGGTTACGAATGTTCCACGCGCCGAATGCCTCAACGCCGAATGTTCCGAAAACCCACGCGGGTACAGAAGGTGCTCCGCGTGGCGGTCCCGAGTCAGTTTAGCCCCAGCGCTCGATCCTGCTGTTTCGCCGACATCGGCGCCTGCAACGCTAACCTTCCCCTCTTTTTCTTTTTTTAAACGTTTAATATCTTCGGTTATTCGCGGCCTCATCATTTGTCAATCGTGACAATATTATGTATAGCATTGTATATATAATTATTATATGTTCTATATAGCATGCCAAAATATTATTGAAGCCTTAGTATACCTTTCTGCTTATTAAAACTAAAGCCCATACAAATGATATTTTTTTTAAAATTGATTCCAAATTTGGCAGATATGCGAAACGTTCCTTCATTGAAATGTAACATTTTTTTTAAATAAAATATTGCATTTGTTTTAGTTAGAAACAGTTTGATTTGAGCTGTTTAGTAATGTCGAGGTCAATGAAATAATTTAAATATATCACACGAACTTGCCAAGCTTTGCCAAAAATCATCGACATTTTTATAATTATGTCAAAAAATATTTTTTAATTGCTTAGGCCTATGAAGCTATTATTGAAATAGTGTTATTATCCGCTGGTTACCTTTATTAGTTTGTCTGTGTTGTGGCATCGCGATTACGTTAATATATAGCTTTGAATTACGTCCTGTGTGATTGTTGAAATACTCTAGAAAGTTTACTAGCCACATTATTTTGACTGCGGTAAAGTATATTGCCGAGCAGAAGAAGACACACATACGCAACAAAAAACGTTGCACGAGGCGTTGCAGATTTGAGCTTCACGTGTCTGAACCTTCAAGGCTCAAACATCTATTTGCAATTGAGTGCGGTGCGATCAGTTGGGGCAGGCGGACGAAGAACGTTGCGGAGAGCGTTTGAGCGGAGCTTGTACACACAGTATGCCGTTGAAATGCACTCGTCAAGAGTCAACAAGAACGCACTATATCGTCGCTTAAGGCTTGCCAATTGTAAACAAAACCTACGGCGAATATGGTGGCGCCCGAAGACAGCATGGACATGGCCAGTTTTCAACGATCCCCCTTGCTTCCGCGACTTTTGTTCGACTTGAACCTTCGCAACCTCGGAATAACCTGCTCCCGTGTCCAGAGCGCCCCCCGACAAACCAAATGAAGATCCCAGCTCCGAACGGGCCACAGCATCCGCGTCCGAGACGGGCGCGGGCGGGCACCACATCCTCCCTTTCTTTTCTCACCTTCTGATTGGTCTGCCGCAACACTCCCTCAGCGTTGCTGCGTTGGAAAGTTTACCCCAATTCTACCGCCTTGCGTTGCGTTGCGGCGGACCCGGCAACGGCGGCCGTCGTACAGCAAACATCTGATCCCTGTCACAAGGACGCCATTTCGCACTAAATTGCAGTCAAACGCAAGTATGTATGGGCCTTTACTCTTAGTTGATCAGCCGCCGTTCCATGACAACGCTTTGGTGGCCGCTTTTTAGAAGGAAGGATAGCTTTCCATCACTGTCCCGAGCTCGACAGTGTGGCAGTGACCGCCGCCTGATTGGTGGACACGCACCGTTCACGCTCACTCATCCTTTGCTACAAACAATCCTCACGCCAAGCGATCGACGGTAAACAGGCTTAGCGCGAACACCCCCGGAGCGGTGGGCTAACCTTCTTAACAATATAAAAAAAAAGAACTGTCACACGTTGCGTATATTGCCCCAAAGTAGCATGGACAGTTTGTTTTTAATACTTGCCTTGTTAGAAGACAACTAAGCATTTAATTACATTAATAAGCAGTGCCGCTTAAATTGTTTAATGATCCAATCAGGGACAAGGGAAAAAAGGCGACTTCATTCTTCATCAAAGCTTACATGACTTGCAAAAACGATAAATCAGTCGCATTGTGGTGACCTTGCTGCTGAGCGTATACCTCCTGCAGCATAGGTACATATAGCGCCCCCGAATTTGTTTTCCTCACCAGAACACGTGGGAATGGCCACTAGCATGGTGCGATTACGTCACTTGCAAGCCGTGCATAGACGCTTCCAAGCACGGTGACCCGACTGGTGCCCCACGCATGCAAGCGCGGGCAACATGCACGTGAAGGTAGGCTGGGCAGGCCTGGAACTGCACTTGCTTGCTCACACGAGGAGGAGCACGGCGACCGGCAGATGCCTTGTTTGCGATCGCCTGTAGACGCTTTGCACACGCACTAGATTACATTCGCAATGGCTGACCTACTCTTGTCTTAGCGAGATACCGAGCCACTGAAAGGGGCGTTGTCGAGCCTCGACAGAGTCTAATGCTGGGGAGAAGGACACGGTAGTATCTAAAATAGAAATATCCTGGCCTACTATGATAATGAAGAAGTGAAGTAAACGGAATAAGAGGAAGAAAAAACTGAAAGTCGGTTATGGCAGCGCCCGTTCACTGCTGCTGCAAACCGTCTATACATTGTATGACTCTGCCGGTAATTCTAAGAAAAAAAAAACATTTAACGGTACGGGCTGATTTTGCGGCAGCGAATATTTTGCGCTAAATGTAGTGGGCTAGGTTTCCAGCGAAACTTATTGCGATGTTTTCCATGTCACGTGACCATGGGCGTACCAACCGGGGGGGGGGGGGGGGGGCAAAGGGGGCGCCTGCCCCCGGTTCTCAGAGGGGGGGGGGGGCAAGGCAAGTGCTTTGCCCCCTGAAACAGCCGCCACTGGGCAGGGCAAGCACTGGCCGGCGGGGCCCACGGAATGCCAAGGGCACCGCCCCCGGCACTGGGGGGGGGGGGGGGACCTGGTTTGCCCCTTCCCCCCCATTCAAAAACAAGTTGGTACGCCCCTGGACGTGACGTCCCTTTTTACGTGAGACCGTAACGCAAGTGAACGCATTGTACGTGAACAGGAGTTTGGCGCGAACCAAAGCATTCTTTAGATACGACCCGCGCCTTGTAGACTAGAAATATCGCCTCGTCTCCCTCTGCGCGCCGAAGAGAATCTTGATCATTCCCTTTGGCTTTGGACGGCTTCCGTATTGGCTTACCGAGAAAGCAATACCCAGGGATCAGCGAAGCGAGTCATCCATCTTTAGTACCCATGGTTGCGCGGATGGTTTAGTTTTATTTTTCTCCAGTCACTGGCATTATTACATGAGGCGGGGATTTCCCTGCTCATCTGCAGCTGGCAGCCCATGATATCTCCGATTCAAATCACTTTCAGTCGAGGATGAATTGATATCGATTCAGCGTCCTCATAGGTATTCATTTTGGTGTTGAACATCAATGGTGACACCGCCCATACTACTACCCGTTAATTGCAATAATAGTTTTTTTTTCGTTCTGTTGTTTTCGGTTTCCCGCCAACAGTCTTCCTATTCGACTGCCACTCGGCAATCTGCTTCCATGTAGAGTTTAATTTCAGAGTCCGCTCGGAACTTTGAACCCCCCCTCCCCCCTTATCTCTTCCAAAATAATAATAAAAGAATAACAGTAGATGATGTTGTCGAAAAATAGAAAGGCTTGCAAAACGATGAAGGGGCGATGGAATAGTTTTCGTACCTTCCGTAAGTACCGCTTAGAATTGGAGTTGATTAATGTTGAAGTTTGGGCTAGTTGGTATACAGATATTTTAAAACTAAAAACAGCGTAAAGACGAGGGTGAAGATAACGGTAACCGACAGGGCACAGCGCTGACTCTCAACTGAAGTTTATTTATGTTGGCGTCTAGTATGCAAGATGCCATTGTGAATAAACTTCACTTGAGAGTCAGCGCCCTGTCCCGTCGCTCACCTTTTGCTTTGTCCTCGTCTTCGCGCTTTTCTCGGTTTTACTCTCCTTGACATTCATTGTCTGTTAAACACACGGTAGTGTTTTTTCACCACGCAATGGTTGTAGCCAAGGAGGTTAGAAGTACGAGGAGGGCACGTTGCAATATTGGTAAAGCCTAGTCATAAAAAGTTTAAACTATGTTGGGGCCAACGTGACCGTACATCTCTCTGGCAATTGGTGCGCGTGACATGTCACGTGTGAGATGGATGGGTGATTGTAGAACGACTCCTTGCAGGCTTGCGCGCGCTCCGTCCGGTAGGTTTTATCAGATCGAAGGCTTGACTGTGGTGTATTCTAGTACACCATAACTAGACGAAGGCTAGGCTACGGTCACGTGATGTGGTCACGTTGGCGTGATAAGTGAGGAGAGTAAGAAGGAAAATGAGAAGAAGGCGAGGCGTCAAGGGAGCATGGCTTGTGGGGGCTACGCGGCTGGCGTCATGCCCTCTCCTACCCTTCTATCCTCCTTGGTTGTAGCAGAAGAAAACATCTAGAAAATCGGGCAGCGTTCACCACCTCGACTTCGACGCATTAGCAAGCGACCACTTGATGTGGAGCTGAGTTAATTCCGCTGATGTTTCTTATATTCACGCGCTGGGGTTGGCAAAGCAGTGGACACGCCCTGAGTTACACACATTGGTAAGGTTCGGCTATTCCTGTCGTCACAGTGTGGGCATGGTCACTACCCGAATGCAGGCAAGTCGAGGCATTGATTGTCGCGAGCTCAAATCGAATGCTCACGCGTGGCTCGGGTACACTGCGTGGGGTCGCGAAGCTTGATGACGAAATCCTTGGGATCGGATTGTTGACAATTGTGACGCACCAGGACATAAGTTCAAATGTGTTTCTTTTTTCTTTGTATGTACTTCTTCAGTCTCCAAACTGCGACGGATCAGACCTGCTTTCAAATAAGTGTTTGTATCTAGGTTAACGTAGATATAACTGTCATGCATGCTATACCTAATATATCTCTAGGTAATGTCCATTGGTCGACAGTATCTGAAAATACCTAAATAAATAAAAAAACGTGGCTTGATGGCATAGGCACCCTTATTTTATGGGAACATATTAATCAATCGATCAATCAATTAATCAATCATTTAACAATTTTTGGTTATGACTTTGATGCCGACAGAGCACCATACGAGAAGGTGCCAAAGGCAGCTTGACGTGGTCGGGGTATATCTGTCCGTGGGGCCGGGCAGCTTGTCACTAAGGTTTTGGTGTCACATTAAATGTTATTTGGGCTTTTTGTTCATATTGTTATTACCTTCAAAGTGGTCTCGCAATCACTTTGGATTTCTTCTAAATTTGTGCAGAAATCGATATAGACGCACACTCAGGAGCTATAAAAAGAAAGGAAATGTGCAGAGTGTTGTGGGCTTCTCTGGAAAAGAAGCGTTTCCCGCTAAAGCTTAGCGGGGAAATTTTAATAAGGTACCATACGGGGCGTTTTATTTTTAATCTTTACAGATTTGTTTAAAAATACCGTGAGAGCTACACTCGTGCGATTTGTGGAGGTGAGTTATACGGTCAGGGGGACATAGTATAGGGGGCTAATCGTAACGATCAGTCGGCTAATTAGTTAAAATGTGTTAATTACCTTTTTCAATTATTAAAAATAGACATGTGGTTCCAATTAGAAGCTTTATGAGAGCCGTCAGAAACCCCTAAATCAACTATTTATAGAAGGATATCACGCAGCGCCGCGCCGCGTTTTATAGAGTTCCGTAAAAAATGAAAGAAGTTTACAGTCCGCTTTAAAGCCGAATTAGAGCGCAGCTCTTGAGGAGGATGAGGGGAAGGAACGTAGAGGAGGGTATGCTCTTGCTCCTCATCCGTACCCTCCTCTCCTGCTCCTCACCCATTTAGCGGGAAATGTTCGCTCAATTTTCTGCTAAATATTGCGGCAAAAATTCCCCACGAAATTTAGCAGGAACATTTTCCCGCTAAGCTTAGCGGGCAGTTTTTCCGCTTAATTTATTGGGAAATTTTTCCGCTAAATTTAGTGGGTAAATTTTTCCGCTAAATTAAGCGGGGAATTTTCCCGCTAAATTTAGCGGGGAAATATTCCGTTTAATTTAGCAAGAAATAAGTTTTTCACGCTAAATTTAGCGGAGAATTTCACTACCGCTAAATTTAGCGGGGAAATTTTCGACTAACTCTAGTGGAAACATTTTTACGCTATATTTAGCGGAAATTTTCCCGCTAAATGTAGCGGGGACATTTTTCCACTAAATCTAATGGTGAATTGTTTCCGCTAAATTTAGGGTGGATATTTTTCGGCTACGTTATTTTTCCGCTAAATTTAGCCGGAAATTTACCCATGATGCCACGCGCGGTGACGTCATTATGGGAAACGTCCCATAATGCAACGCGCGGTTACGCCGACGCCGACGCCGACGCCGCTCAAGCCGGAAACCGGCGCCTAAAAGCTGCGCTGCAAAACGCTCAATTTGGACGCGTTTCTAGGTTTCGGTTTCTTATCGGAGCGCATCTCTGCGCCCGCGGCCCTGCTCCCCTGTGGCTGAGACGCGCAGCACACGTGCGCCCTACTTCCCTCCATCCTTCGAGGGAGGCGAGGGGGTGGCTTCGCGCCGCGACCACCGGGGAGCAGGACCGCGGGCGCAAAGATGCGCTCCGATAAGAAACCGAAACCTTAAAACACGTCCAAACTGATCACTTTTTTCAAAATACCATAAAATGCAGCCCCTGCATTCTATCTTTCTGAAAAGAGTTGGTTTAGTAATTTTCGTAGATGCTGAGCACGTTTCTGAGTGGAAACGTGTTTATTTACACTAATTAAAAAACATTAATATTTTTGGTAAATTTGTTTGCTAATTAGTATGTATTTTGAAACCCTCGACGTCCGTCAAGGCTGATAATTTGTTCCCGCAAAGATTTTTCTTTTTGTCTTGAACAGCATATTTTTAGGGATTTTCGAAAGCTTTAGCAGAAACACCCACGTATGAAGGCTATAAATTATTTTATTATTAGAAAGAACGCTGACATAATTTGAAAACAAATAAAAATTCCGCCACCCGGAAAACGAAAATTTATTTTGCTAAACAACACCAACAACCAGTAAATTTAGCGGGAAACCCGCTAAATTGGCAACACTAGGCAGAACGGTTAACTTTACTAGATTAAATCTTTTAGACAACTGCCCCTACTACCCGTCTCCCATCAAGGTCCGCCTACCGTAGCCTCCTGTCGTTCGGCGCGCCGCCGTTTAGGGGACGGCTGATACGGAAACCACACTGTACTGTACAGAATACACTCGTCTTGAAGCACAGCGTCTAGAGGCCGCTGCACCGCACTCTATGGAACACACAATTTTAAAACGCAGCCTCTAGATGGCGCTTCAAACGACGGGTGGGGAGTGGAAGGGGAGAGGGGATGCCCCCTTCATGGGAGTTCCACAACTGCGTGGATCTAGTAACGTTGAGAACGCCTCTGATCGTGACGTCACGAAGTGTGTCCGGGAGACGAGGCCACTGCGCCATGTCGGCGCCGACCCGCGACACATCCCGCGCTTGTCTGGCTCCTCGTTGAGCAGTCAGGAGGACGCACAATGTCGCAAGTCCTCGCCTCTCCCACGGGCTAGGGTAAAAACAGAAATGAGAAAAAAGTTGGCCGGATGATGGGCCGGAGAGAGGGGGAGGTTCTCTTTAATAGCGTCGGTTCCTATTTTTAAAAGACCGCTTTTAGCTCTTTGCCTTTGACAAATCTGCGCAGATTCCCTGGCACATTGCGTCGGCAATGGGGGAACGTCGCAAAAGAAGAAAAAAAAAGTCAGGGTTCCTTGCCGTGTTGTGCAAATGAACTCTCAGGTAGCACAGTCTTTGGGTCAATTTTTTCCTGGCAATTTAGGGCCCTGAAAGCCCCCGAAAAACAAGACATAACCTAACTTGATACGGTCTGACCAGAATCTGCCTATTTCGGTCGTCAATTGCCACCGAAAAGAGGGATACGTCGGCCGGGAATCAAACCCGGGCCAACTGCTTGGAGGCAACTATGGTAGCCACTATACCACCGATACACTTTTGCTGCATTGAAAGCAATACCAAATACAATGTAAGCCAATACTGGCAACTCCCGGGGAGCGCAGGCGAAAAGTGATCGCGGCGCCCCTGGCGAGCTTGGAGTCTCCGCTAGCAGACGAATTCTCCACAACGCCTATCTCCGTGCGAGGTGACCAATGGAAAAAAAATTGTCACGGGTATTCGCTGCTTTGAATGTTAAAAAATAGGTGCAACCTCATGAGTGAAGGACATTTTCTTCGCGTGGGAAGGATGTTACAGCTTGTAGGGTGCATTTTCGGGCTCTCCTGAAGAAAACACTCTGTCAGAACTTACGTAAGCCAGTCAAAACACGAATGTACCTTCGCCCTGTTTTTTTTTTTTAAAGGCAATGTAAACAAATTTCAGAACACAGCTACGTTTCAACTTTACTGTTCTTATCGATCAATTCGTTTTGTTGTTGAAATTCCAATTTCTCATGAATGTTTTGCTCAAAACCGTTTCGCTGCAGCGGAGCTGGTCCTAAGACATCGCAAGAGGCTTAAAAACCGGCCTGGTCTCTCTCGGTTTTACTCGGTCGCAAGAGTGTGAACGGGCCTTTAAGATCGTATTTGGGTGAAGAAGCAAAATGCAATTTCGAACCACGTACGTTACTGCGATGTCAGTATGCTCTGGAAGAAGTCGATTGTGCACATACAAATCTGACGCTATTACTGAAACTAATAAAAGCGGAGTTACAAAAAAGAAAATACTCGTTGGGAGGTTGTGCACTTTCTTCCATTTTTCAGTCTTCTTTCTTTTAGGGGTGTGCGAATATTGAAATTTTCGAATACGAATCGAATACGAATTAGACAAAAAACGGGCTTCGAATATCGAATCGAATATCGAATATGTGTCTAGTAATGAAAAATTGCAAAACAAGAGCTAACTGCAGGTTTTATTGCCTTTTTAATATAAATCAATGCAACTGCATTTTACTGGGCTGCAGCACGCTAAAGATACTTCTAGTAATGCACTCATTACAAATTATCGTGTAGGAAAATTAACTGCTCAACGTGTTCAGAAAGTAAGCACTCCTTACGCGCCGTGACAACATTTCCGCCAGTAGAAAGACTCTTTCACTCGGGAAACTTGCGAAATTTCACTAAAGTTTGAGGAAGTTCGATGAACAGTGTTGCCCGGCTGCTACACGAATATTTCGAATTTTAGGAAACAAATATTTTTGAAGGTAGTTTATTTTTATTTTATAGAATGGTTACCAAGGTTTATACCGTTAAAGGCGAAAATATGCGCTTTTAACGCTTTCATTAGTTATTAATGTGAGCCAGTGATGCCAGTAAACGCAACAAATATTGCACTGTTCTTCCGCTTAATGGAATCAACTAGTTTTTTATTTTTTATTTTTGTGCATGCACACAAAGTTGAACTTCAGTCGAACCTTTGTCGAACATTACGTTGAAAGTTCGAAAAAGTCGAACTTGGTCGAACTCGAACCTGGGAAGGTTCGCGACATCCCTACTTTTGACTGCGTGGGAGTGGCGGGAGTTTTTGTCGATGGCAATGCAACGTTCTGCTCGCACCCAGCTTTTTCTTTCTTTAATTTTCAAACATTTATATTAGCTAACACTCTCAAGATTTATTTTATATTTATATTTCACTCTCGAGGTTTTTTTTTATTGTATCAATTTATACAACGCGCAATTACATCACATATTGCTATAAAAGCGCCACACAACAAAGGGCTTGGTGAAAAAGAAACCGAAACTGATCTTGTCTTGCTGCCATCGGACAGATAGAAACGGAGCAGACCGATAGCGCACGCATCATACGCCTTCCTCAGTGAATAAACATATTCATAGGGGTATGCGTGGCAGGCAGATTATTCGTTACTTGCTCGAATATTCGCAGTTTGTGCGAATATTCGCCATTTTTCCCGAATATTCGGCTTTGGCCAAATATTCGGGAACTTCCGAATATACAATTTTCGAATCGAATACGTTTCGAATAATGAAAATATTTGATTCGTATTCGAAATTTCGAATATTCGCACACCCCTACTTTCTTTTCATGTTTGAGGCTACGCTACGCCGCCGCGGTCTTTCTTTCTCCTGCATTTATGTTTTTTGTTTGCTTTTTTCCTTTCTTGCGTTTACATGTTCGAACCATCGCGTATTTTGCTTTGCCTTGTTTGGCTTAGTTTTTACTTTTTTTCCTTCGCTTCGTCGCTTACTACCACCGGTTCGTCTGCTACGCTATGCCCGGACATCTGGAGGGCCGTCTGCAACTTTGTTGTTATTGTTGTTGTTGTTGTTTTTTTTCCACTGTCGTCTGTGATAACCTCTTATGTTCGATTTCTTTTGAGTTTCTGAAATCTTCATAGGTACTTTTTGATACTTAATAAATATATTAAGAAGTGTAAGCTCGTTATACATTTCTATTCGGATTTTATTTGAGTACGCGGTCACCTATGGGTCATCGTTGGTTGAGCAACCGGCCGCCTTCGGGCATACACCAGCGCACACGTGGAATTGGCTGGCATGCCATGTGCTGCTTACCACTGCAAAAACAAGTTTTTGCAATGTGGTAGAAAATCCTTCTTCCGCTTTTCGAAGACCGAACAAACGTGAGTAATTAAGTTACTTCAAATTAAACTGGAAGAGCCCTCGTAGTCTGGCTTCAAAATCGCCACTGACGTCTGAACAGACGATTATGACAACTCCACGGAGATCGCTGAGAACTTCACGGACGACAAACCAGATGCACTATTAAACCTCCAGTCCTATGTAGCCGGGTGGGCAGCCTGTCAGATCTGTTATCATGCTTGCTAGCAGAAACATAGAACACCTCGAAATACATTCTGTTGAAGAACAAGAAATACTCGCATGCCAAAATGACACTACCTTAAGACTTAGCTCGTCACCTAGCCGGTAACATCAGCCGAGCCTTCGACACACATTTCACTGATATATTTCACCAAACAAGATGTTCAGCTGAAAACGCACTTGAGGCCGCTGATCGACACTCAAAACAAAGGCACGGTGTGCAAGGATTGCTTGGACATGTACGCCAACAAGTACTTGAATGTACTTTTGAACTGCTTCGCCACGCGAGTGAACAAACAACCTGCCAAAGTCACTGGGAAAAGAAATGCGAAAGCAAAAAAAGGTCACACACTGCTAGCACGAAGCAGATTGCAGCGTGCGACTCTTATTCACCGGGCAGTGTAAGATGGACTACGTTATTCCTTTCCTCTGTTTTGTTCTTAGTTCCTACCAACGCCGCGAAGGCAAATAAACAAACGTGTCCCGAGCAGCTAACAAAAAAGAAAAGCGACTTTTTTTTAGTAGTTTTGTTGTGTTTTTTTTCACTTTGTTTGTTGTGGACTCCACACCAACGGCGAGCACCACCTGCTAATTTTCAGTGCTCCTACCGATACCCCGTGCGATCGTCGTCGTTGAAGGAGGTCTTTGCTGGGTGATTTGTATCTTTGTATCGTCTGCTAACTGTTTTGTTTCATTCGCCGTTGTTCGCGACTGTTCCCCATTTCTTTTTATTTTCGTCTGGGATGCGGACCCCATTTTTTCTGCAAAGTTCGGAAAGTGTTTGCACGTTCATTTTCTTCGCTACTTTTTGTTTTTGTAAAGCTGCAGAGCCTTCTGCGCTTGCTCTGGTAATTTTGACATGTTGTTTGCGCACGTTTTAATAATCACCTATTCAGGTAAGAAATTGTGACAACGCAGTTTGTAACGGATAAACAGTAACCTCTTACGACGTAGTTCGAGTAGCTAAACGCCTTTTTTCCTCTTCTCCAGATGCGCTTCAAACGCGCATCTTTATTTCTGCGCGCGTTGATATTTGATTGTCGTTGCAGTTGCGATCAGTGGATTCCGCTTTGCAAGCGGACTGACCGTAATGAATTGTTTCTGCTGTTGGGGTGACGAAACGGGGCACGCAAAGCTCGAGGACGTCGCGGAGCCTATACTTTTCCATTGCGTCGTCTGCTTCCGTAGACTCCGAGTCCGCTAGAGGCGCCACTGTCACGTTCGCCGCCGCTCCCATAGGTTTTCGGAGGAGTTTCCAGTATTGGCGAAGCTATATCGTATTTGGCAATACTCATAAGCCCCTTGACGGGCCTTTGTCATGTATTAAAACATTCCCATGTTTTTGGCGGCGCAAAATAAAATCTTCGAGTTTCGGTTTGTGAGCCAAACATCCCTATCCACTTTGGCACAAGCTCGTGAGCTTTTAGCACGCCTTCTACTTGTTACAAGAGTAGGCAGAAATTCACTAGCGCTTCCTTTGTATTCTGGTCGGCATGCCGCCCCGCCATGTTGGTTTTCCAAATGCTCTTTACTGCTAGGAGCAAAACAGCATACGAGACACCGTCATTTTCTTCCAGTTAAAAATCGCATCTTCTTTGGACTAATAAACAGTTAGTTTTTCAGCGTTCACTGGAGCAAAAAACACAACGGCGTACCAACAAAAATAGCATATGTTCAATAGTTTCTGGCTTCCTGGAAAAACAACCAATCGACGGACCATTGCACATAAATGCCCTCCTGCCGTAGCCAGGCCGACATAAGCCGAACTGTCAAACAGGTACTTGAGTAAAAGCAGAGCTCGATGCGAGGTCACTCAGAATCTGCTCAGCCCTCAATGCCTTGAATCTTCTCTTTCCAATTAACGCTTCATCAGAGTCGCACATAATAGAGTGTTCCAAACATCGACCATAGGGAATCTCAACATTATAGCGGCGGAAGTCAGTCCTCGTATCGAAGTCAGCTCGGTAAACAACCGTTGAGTCAAACACTAGATGTGGTCATTTATGAATGTCCCTTCTGTGTAATGTGTTACGGAAGACTCACAATGAATGTTCCATTGATTACATGCGGGACATTCATTTATGCATGTCTCGTATGTAGACGAGATATAGTAAAAACAAAATCCAAAAACCGACCCAAGGCCGTCCTCCTGCCGAAACGTTGTAAATTAAACTTAGCCGTTGTTGCGGTTTTCACTAACGGCATCTGATTGTGTTAGACGGATGCCTTATGCCCCTACGCTACCTACATATATTATATACAGGGTGTTTCACGAAAGGTGGACAAATTCGATATTTCAAAAACTACTCGTAGCAACAAAAAAAAAAAAAGGCTTGTGTCGTTTGGTCCTGGGTCAGGGGCCTATTTAGGAAAATTATAAAAGTTCAAGAGAATTAAGTTGGTAACTATTTCCGCGTAATTAACTTTTTAATATTGTGTTTAAGGGCATGGTTTCAATTAGAAAATTGCTCAGCATCATCGAAAAACACTGAATCAAGAAATTGCAGAACGATAGAAGGCACGCGAAGCATTTTACGGCTTTCTGAAAAACGGCACAAATTCCACGGGTTTTTAAGTTTCGGTTTGCTATCGGAGCGCATCTTGCCCCGGCGGCACCGCGCCCCGTGGAGAAATAATACAACCAACCTCTGCTGCGCTGTCATCGCGTGACGCAGCAGAGGCTGGTTGCACTATCTCTCCACGGGGCGCAGTGCCACTGGGGCCGAGATGCGCTCCGATAGCAAACCGAAACTTTAAAACCCGTCGAATGTGTGCAGTTTTTCAGAAAGCCGTAAAATGCTTCGCGTACCTTCTATCGTTCTGCAATTTGTTGATTTAGTGTTTTTCGATGATGCTGAGCAATTTTCTAATTGAAACCATGCCCTTAAACACAATATTAAAAAAGTTAATTACGCAAAAATAATTAACAACCTAATTATCCCGGACTTTAATCATTTTCTTAAATAGGCCCCAGGCTCAGGACCAAAACGGCAGAAGCCTTTTTTGTTGCAATGCGTAGTTTTCGAAATGTCGAATTGGTCCACCTTTCGTGAAACACCCTGTATATGAGATGAACTAACTTGAGAAGAAAAGCAAACACTTGAGACTAATAGAAATGAGACAATATTGTCATTGATAATCGAGGTCTTTGTGGCGGTCGTAGGTTAAAAAGAAAACGAACGATTCGGGGCCTGGCAGGTCCTTCAGTCCAATGAAAAAGCTAAATAACTTCGTTTTCTTTTTCCGGTATAAAAACGTGACGAAAAAAAAGTAAAAAAAAAACACGGGAAAAGATTTAATAAATTACTATCTCTTTAAATTGTTCCATATAATACAACTAAAATGGCAATAATCTTATTATACAAATGAAATTTAAAAAAAAAAATTCTCTTTCTCTCAGGACAAACACGTTTTGCGGCATGTGGTTGGCGTGAAGTTAGCAATACCTGGTGTCATAATATGTTGATTAGTTGTTAAAGTTCTCACTTGTGTCTTATTAACAATAAAGCCAGAGGAGAAAAAAATAGTGCTGCTCCGATTAGAAGGTTTCTAATATATATATAAAAAAACGACGGTAATAACCCTTTAGAAATGTTAAGGCCGTTTTGTTCTAGAGTATTACATTTATACAGTAATTTTTACTTCATAGTTTAACTGTCTCTGTTGGTTCTAGAGCCAACTTGAAGTTTAATAAAACTAAACTCAGAACCTCTATTATGACCTATAAAATCAAGGTGAAGGCAAACTGGTCCGAGAAGAAGTTTCCGAATGCGATTTGCATGTAGATGCATGCCTACGTTTTATTATACCGGTTCCAGTTTTTCATATGTATTGAAATTTACATATTTTACGTTGAACGAAATAAACGATATTTTCTGAATTACATGTAAACATGTCGTTCATTTACCAATTAAAGTGGTTTACTGTACTTCGGATGGAGTCAGCAACCAATAATCTTGAACCAAAATTGCAGCGATTATTATTACAGCTTACACAACGTAGGGGAACAGTGGTACGTACAATAGAGTTTCAAGACTGTCTAAACGTATCCATAAATATCCGTGGTGTTTTTAGGCAATACCCGGCCCGCCGGCTGTAAACTATAATTTTCAATGTTTTGTCGATGTGTAGAATATTTACATGGTGCCGAAGCATAATAGTATTGTTTGGTGACTTCACGGGATGTGTCACGTTCTTCGTAAACGCCATCCCAATTTTTTTTTTAGGAGGTAGAGAAAATTTTGCAATGCGTAATCGTTTATTGGGATTGTTCCAAAACGTTTGTTTCTCACTCTTATGTTCCCTAGTTAAAAAAGACGCAGAGCAGAAGATGGGAATATGTTCACTGTGGTCGCATAATATAGCGCCCTGTCCGCATAATAGCGGCCACTATCTAGGTTTGTGATGCAAATGTCAGGAGATGTAGCAGTGCCTGTAGTCACACTGGATGGCAGTGGTATCACGTTCTTACCGTCATACTGATGGATGATGTCGGGTAATTATCTCGCATAACGATCACCCGAAAGCGTATATATTGTATTACCCCGAGAATAATGAATGTCAGAGATAGCGACCCGAGGATGCACAGTTCAATATGACGATATTGCATGAATGCAAGCCCATTGTCAGAAGGTGGTTTGTACTAGGGAGTAACTACAGTATTCGATGTTCTAACAAATAAGCTTTCGCCATTTTAATTCATTCTTATTAGGTCATTTATAACTTGATGCTGTAAGTTATTCTTGGGATAAATGGATATACCACCACCCCTTTTCCTTCTCTGCTCAGATATCCGCACTTATAACCCCACTGCAATTAAATGTCAGCTACGAGTTGTTCATTAGATTCCTAAATCCTTTCTGCTTAAGCAAGCTCGTCGATTTTCTTAAATTATGCGTGATTTGCGGCGTAATGAAGAGAATATGTTTCTAGAGCAACTATTGAACGATCGAAGGAAAGTAAACGTAGTTTTACGTTGAAATGAAATCTAGAATGAGACATGGTCTTTCGGGTAAAAAAGGAAGACCGTTGCGATGGTCCAAAGACGTCGAATAATGAATGAAGAGATAAAGGGCTCGGAAAGTCCCGATGGATGGCTTGTTCGGCGTCGGCAGCTCACATTCCCACCTCACAAAAAAAAAAAAAAAAGAGGGGGAGAACACGTTTGTGCGTATGGCTCTTTATCTCCTGAGCGTCACATTGCTGGTTTTTTTTTCTCAGGACAAACACATTTTTGTTTTCTGTATAAGAGAGATAAGCGAAGTAACCAATCAAAAACACACAAAAACATTTCTACATATACTTTCGAGAGAATAAGCCTGCAATTTCAACAATACTTTCACCAGTACGGAGCCCTAGACGTGTCAGAGGTATCAACATTGATTTCCAAATCGGTGCTAAACTTGTCGAGATATTTGTTTTTGTGTCTATCTTTGTTTTTGACTGTGGCATCAAACGTAACTGTTTGTTTCCACGAGAAAAATAGCGCGCCATGTTTTGAGAAGTGTTTCCGCTCAAATATGGACGAAAGATAGGTTTGTAAGGACAGACGAGCGGGTTGGTAGGGATAAGCAGTGCTTTCTCCCTTCCGCGTTCCCGACAGCGACGTACCCTCAACGGCATAGTGCTCCTTCTTTCCACCTCCTTTTTCACCCTCTCCTTTTCCTGTATATAAGCAAACTCTCGGTGTCAATAAATGTTGTTTGCTAGTTGGAAGTTTGTGGTTGTCCGTCCTACTTGCTTTCTTCCTCAAGTTTAATAAGATAGGTTTGGCTTCGGTAAGTCGAAAGCTTGAATATCGCCATTAAAATACCTTTCAACAAAAAGTTTTAGGCCTCTGGATAGGGGCAACGATTATGCACGCCTTTTTCGCGGCAGTGGCCGAAGGCAAGAAAATGTGCGGCATTGCATATTGCGAAACACAAATTCTAGATATAGAAAATGATAATAAAGATAAAAGTATTACTACAACAACTTCTAATACTACGACTACTACTACTACAACAACAACAACAACAACTACTACTACTAATAATATATAATAGTAATAGTAATAATAATGATAATATTAATGAATTAATGATAATAATAAAAAAACAATAAAAACAATAACAAGAGTAAGAAAAATCTTTATTTAGAGTGCCCAAAACCGACCGCATGGGGCTTTTGTTGATGCACCTTCACAAAAGCACTTTCAGTTAGAAGAAAATAAGATAATATAAGACGTGTTTCATAGCCTTATTCTTAAAAATGGAAACAAAAAGTAGTTTCTTGAATATATTTTCTCGTTATTTAAAACTTTACGCAGTTGAAAACCGCGAGCGTCTTTTTTTTTCGTTGAACAAAACAAAAACAACTAAAATGCGGACTGATTAACTTTTTGTTTTTAGTCTGAGCTATTTTAAAAATAAGTTCCATGCCGTCGCTTTTCGTTTTATTTGTGGTAAGTCTAAAATGTTTGGTCCCTCACATGATTTTCTTTTTTAAATTTGAACTCGAATTTGCCATATTTATATTCGTATAATTCCCTTGACAACTGCGCCTCCAACCACGGAATTTGGTTGTCCCTACTCTAATCTTCTCTAAGCCTAAAATTTACACCGTGTCAGTGTTGTTTTATGTTTTTCGGGTGTAGCAGGCACACACATGATTTATTGATAGTTGCGCACATATATCAGAAGAAAACAAAACCAAATAAAATGCGAGTAATAAGAGAGAACATGCAGGCAGCCGGTGCTGGTATCGTTCCCTTTTAGTTTCTTGCTCTTGGGCTTTCAATATGTTTAGATCTTTTATAATTTGCATCATAATGTTTACGCGTACGTAATTGAGCAGTAAAGAAATGCTTCAAACTGGATTATTTTGACATTCGCGAAAGCGTAAAATATATGAGATAAAATTGCCTTTTTTGCATTCAATAATAGGTACTTAAAGTAGAATGAAACTGGCTTAGCATAACCAGGCGGATGTTTTTTTCTTTTACATTATACTTAACATATTTTTTTTATTCAGTTATTTACTCCCCCAGGGCTTGAGGGAGGGAATTGGGCTAATACGTCTGAAGAGCATACATAAAGGTAAAGAATAGGCAGGTGACGTCAGATGAATGTGTCCGCGTGGGTAGGCGTAATGCCTACCCATGGAGTGACGTCTACTGATGTTGCTTAATTACCTGTTGGATCAGATGTTAGAGCAAAAGTGGCCAGGCTGACCCACCCTAAGAGTCGCAAACAAAGCCACTAAATTTCCAAGAGCAGCCTGGGAGAGGAAAGGCAGAAAAAGATGGGGGGGGGGGGTTGAGGAGGCTCTAAACCCTTTTTCTAGAGAAATAAATGACACTTGAACTGCTTTACATCTATCCGCGTTATAAGCAGTACAACTGTACGTAATGGAGCAGTAGTAGCACAAGGCCACCAAACAGCAACCTGTCGTTCAATTTAAAACGCGTTCCTCACCTTCTGAAATACTGTGACCGGGAGGGAGGCGGGGAAGGCGCGGGGCAGAAGAGAGAAGGGAAAAGGGGGGGGGGCGGGAGGGGGCAAGCCGCACTTCAAAACGCCAACAACCGCATGCGGCTCGCGAGCCGCAGCTTGGCCACACCTGTGTTAGACCATGACGTAACTTGACCAACAGAATATTTCGAAGGTGCTTCCGAGGCATTTTATGTTCCATCGTGGGGTTCTCTCAAATTGATATCTCTGACATGCAGGACGCTCAATGTCACCAGTAACGGCTGAGAGGTCGCAGCTTTCACTGTCAGTGTGCGTGAGTTTTGTTTGATGATGTCAACTGCATAAACATCGTTACAAAACTATCATTCAGTTAGCATTACAATTGAGTTGGTGGTATACCCGAACCTCTGTTATGACTATGATGAGGCTGCAATACAAAATAAAAAGAAACTATCATATCTGACGACATTGAAGTAAGGGCGTGGCGAAATACCTGGTTGTCGCTCTCCAGCCAGCATTAATCAGGGCATTAATCAACAAGAAGATTGAATAGCAGCGCAAGGAGTGGGGAAAGTCACGCCCGGCTTCTTGCTATGAGTTCTTCACAGATTTTCTGGAAACTAGAGCTGTCTTCTTCAATTCCACGCTTTAATAGTCAGATAAAAATAAAATAAAAAACATTTTAGAATTATTTTATACGTACATAAGAAAATAAACTAGCAACGTTTTTGCTTAACCAACACTTTTAAGCACATATTTAGTTACAGATCCTAGAGATTACCTCCAATTTTTATATATTAACTAAAATGTAAGAGTTGATTGTTTACTAAATTGATAAAAATTATAAACGCTCTTGCAGAATGAATCAACGGCTGGGGTTGCGCACATTTGCTGTCAAGAATCTTGAAATTAATAGCGTTCACGTATTGGGGTGGCGTTTGCCGAGAAAAAAGTGCAATTCTGAAAGCATTAGACGTCAGCTGCTGTTTACTTTCCTAAATTGGAAAAATCACCGAAAAAGACGCTCGTTGTGAGCTATTCATGCGGCGTCGAAGATTTTAAACTTAATTGCGGCAAGCAACAGTTCCTTACTAAAGAAGGAAGCATACAAAACAGTTCTGGTTTTCAGGCTTATTTTTGCTTCGTAATATGATATTCTGGGTTCACGGATTTACATTTTACTATGCCTACACCGATTACAATAGAGAAACAAGTCCTTCTGTCTTTATGATACGAAAAAAAAGAAGAGAATTTGTGAGTAATGAAAACAACCTTAAACCGCCCATGACCTTAAAAAGGGTGGTAAAGTGGTTTCTGAGATCGTCTATATATGGTCATAACTAGGGTTTCGTGTTTTCGAATAAAGCTGAAAACTCCGAAAAACACCCACCGGCAACTGTTTTGTCAATTTGAATTTATCCGATAAACTCCGAAGTTAAATGTACTTTACTCCCCCCCCCCCCCCCCCCCGGTCCCGCGTATAAAGAAAAAAAGACGGTATATAATCTTATGATTTGCGCAGGGTCAATCGGTCTGGGAAAATGCCACCAAGAATATCTTTCACATCTCGGACCATTATCAGAAAGGGTCTTACCGCTATCCTCATCAAGGTTCATTCAGGATAACAGGTAATTTATTGCAAAATTCAGGTCACGACTAGAGCCACTGTTTTGGTTTCCTGTTCGGGCCATACCATTTGTGCTTTAGAGGAAGAGAGATTGCGTTTTTGTAATAGTGAAAGCAATGGACGATAGAGGTTGCATAAAATTGGGAAGAGGATCAGTTCAAACTTCTTATTACATCCGTAAAGCCTGACCTAGGAGGAGGTTTTCCGCAGGTAGAAAAATCCTCCTCGCCAAGCTTCCTTTTCCCTCTCCCAGATGGTGGGGGAACTCCTTTGTTGCTGTCATCTTGGGGCTGGATAAGCCGAGATAAGCTCCCGGCTTAACCAGCCCTAAGATGCAGGGAACAAAAGGATGTGCCCCTTCGTCCGTAGAGATACCAGTGAGAGAGGAGAAAGAGGGAAAACGTGGCGAGGAGGACACGGAAAGTATTTTGTAGGTCGGTCTTTGACCACTAGACCTCGGGCAGCCGCGAGATATAGACCTTTTGCAAGGGCGCCGCCATCTTGAATTGTCGTCACTTCCAGTATGGGCGAAAATATTGTTTTGCCGTCGCCACGCCAATAAAAGGCATGTGGGAGATAATTAAACGTAACCGTCAAAAATTTTCGTTTTGCCTCCCTCTATTTTTTTACTTAGTTGCAGGTTGAAACATTTTGATATTTTTCAGTCGCCTATATTGGATATGCCTATTGCGTTGGGGGCGAGAATAAGCAGAAAAGATTCTATGGGATGGATGAATACGGCTTCCCAGCGACTTCCTCCAGGAGTGTTTCTTTTACATTTTAAGATATCGACGTTTATCGAAGCAACACTTGTGTGCATCTCTTGTCGTAGGACAAATTAGTCTTGCCAATGGAAATGGCACCAACGCCAAATCCAGCTTAAGAAATATCAAGTCGATACAAGCGCTTTTGATTTTAGAGCGTGGCGCCTTAGGCGCCCATTTCCGGCAGGCTGCGTTGCCGTCGCCGTCTGGCGTAA
Organism: Ixodes ricinus; assembly: GCA_037355805.1. Classification (NCBI taxonomy): domain Eukaryota; kingdom Metazoa; phylum Arthropoda; class Arachnida; order Ixodida; family Ixodidae; genus Ixodes; species Ixodes ricinus. The sequence goes on along the minus strand of JAZHYW010049659.1, from coordinate 28,459 downwards.
CTGTACGCGATGCATTATGGGTATATTTTCCCACCAAATTTAGCGGAAACATTTTCCTACCAAACTTAGCGGCGAAAATTTCCCGCTATATTTAGCGGGGAAATCAGCTAAAGCGCGAAATCACCATAACCCTCCAGGCATCATCGTCGGCAGACTCTATGACTCCAAAGAAGACGGGCTCTTCAGCCCGACTTCTCTTACAGCCTTGGAGCTGCGACATACCTTTGCAAAACGCCCCGCTTTCTTGCACTTGTTTCGTGTTGCATTTTTTGCGGGACACTTGTTTCGTGGGTGCGAATTTCGCCCACACAAACGACACGTTTCCTTCGGAGGCCGTTTCGGGGCTTTCTGTTTGAAGTCAACTTGAGCGCGGAGGATGGCGTCGCACACACTTGATCCAGGCAGTCTTCTGCGTGAAGATCGGCTTGTAGCTTTTCACCGTCTCAGTCTGACGTGTCATCGTAATCGCTTTCTCTAACGTCAGCTTAGCATCTACAGGGTGTCGCAAAAAAGAAATGTACAGGTTTTTTTATTGCAAAAATAAACTAGGCATCGCCGAACGCTCATTCTCTGCCCAAAGGTAGTCCTAGAGGTCACAACCAGATGCCAAAGTTTCAGCCCGATCCGATACCTTATTCAAAAGTTATAAGTTAGGGTCTCGGAGTTTTTGGTTTAAACCCGATAAAAACCGATGAAGTACGCCGAATCCATTTTCAGAAATTCGGTTTGAACCGAAAAAGGTCGGTTTGTGTGTTTGGCGTTTTCGGTTTAAACAGATAAAAACCGATAAAAGTACATCTAATCTGTTTTCTAAAATTCGGTTTTAACCTAGAAAGTAGCAAGTTTTTCAGAGCCGCGTCGAGGTGGGTGGGGAAGGGGGGGAGGGGAGAGAAAGGGCTTTGCAAGGTTTGACATTGTGCGACGTCTTCGTGATTTCTCCTTCCAAGGTCCAACATGCGCAACAGAAGAGGTCTTGGATTGGCCTTCGCGGGACATCTGTTTCATTTTCGTGATCGAGCTTAGTGTGTCAACTTCCCGGTCCTAAAACAAGTTCAGATGTGGGCTTGTATAAGGTTTTTCAGCTTCAGTGCCCTTCAGAGGACATCGAGGAAAGCTGTCAGCAACACCTTTCTTATCACCCTCTCTTAAACTTCCTGCGGTTGAGAACATAAAATGCAATGGACTTCTTGTCAATCCGCTGGTTCCTGTACGGTCATCACCTCGGACGTTACGTCATCACAATGGGAAAGGAAACAGAAGTACGCTCAAGATTATGCCCGTGAATTCCGCGGGTTTTGACTTGTGTCCTGACGGAAGTTGTAAGAAGACCACGCAGGTATATGTCTGCTTATTCTTTGATTGTTGATCACAAATATCACAGTTACAGGATCATCTGATGCGATGTCCGACAGTGTTTCTTTCATATTCACCGAAAAAGAAAACGGTAAACATTTTTGGGAATAAATATACACCAGAAGAAACCGAAAATTTAATTTTAAAATTAACACCGAAAAGATAGCGTCGAACATTGAAAAAATAAAACCGGAAATCGCGAACCATAGTGTAAGTGATCTCCTGAAAATTTCAATGGGAAAATGGAACCACATTTTTGCCCGTTTCGGTTGGTGCCATAGAGCCCCATGTATTCGAAAATTCTGTCGTAGCGCCATTTTCCCATTGAAATTTTCAGAAATTCACTTATAATTTTTGATTGATGTATCGGATCGGGCTGAAACTTTGGCATCAGGTTGTAACCTCTAGCGCTACCGTTGGGCAGAAAATAAACTTATTTTTACGGTAAAAAAAGCGTGTAAATCTGTTTTTTGTGACGTTTTCGTAGTTGCATTTGCTCGGATAGCGTTCTGTCTTGGACGCCCACTACGATGCGGTCTCTGATCATTTCGTCAGCGAGTTGACGAACTCCTGCAGCATTGGTCAGTGCATAAAGATCCGTTATGAAGTCATCAACTGATCAGATGATCCCTTCACTCGGGTGCTAGAAACGCGGCCCTGTTGTAAATTATGTCTTCCCCACACGTAATGTTCTTCAAAACGTTTCGAACTACATCGTACTGCTGCAGCTGTTCGCCAGAGAAGTGGATCGGTGGCCGAGGGGGCTAGCACACCAGCTCGCAGCGGTGGAGCGAAGCCTGCGCTGCAGAACCAAGGATCATGGGCTCAATCCACACCTTGCCCGTTTCGATCTCGATGAGCATCGTACCGGTGTGGTCGTGTCATCACTGCGTGTGCACGCTGTTAAGGCCGTCCAGCTTGGTGCTGTAGCGCCCTAGCTAAATTGCTCACACACAGCTGGCAGACTCGTCGCCCGTTGAGGCAGACCACGTTCAGGCTGTATAAACATATACACAACCCAATTTTTTTGCTCGCTAGAGAGCTTTAGCGAGGAAGGTGTCTTTGGCTTTCTCCCCGATGCAGTCATTAAAGCGTTCACTTGTTCAAGGCCATGCCTTTTGTGACCACTTTAGATCCAACAGGGCCAGTCCTCGGATCTTAGAGAAGTCGAACTTTCCGGTGTGTAGCATGCGAACAGTGGAGTCGTCACGACGATAGACACTTGAATCCTGGATTACTTGCGTCTTCCGCTGAGCATCGGTTCGTTGTCGTCCTCCCGGTAGACCTCGCCCTAAAAGTCCTCTCCGATAGAACGGCGCTAAACAGCCGCTGCCACGATGTAGGGTTAGCCAGTCGGCAAGCACACGACCATCCGCCTCGAGCCAGCTGAAAAAATTGTTTATTTTTGTCGTCTTTTACGACTCTCCTGCCTGGACACGAGATCCCCCGTAGTCAGCCAGCTTATTGAACAGGCTGCAACATCAATGGCTGCAATGTGAGGAAGGGATGGGTTTTCCAATGCGCATAAGTACGAGATTTTAAGAATGAAGATCCGCGTTTGAAAATATGTCTTTCCGTTTCCAGACACTTTTTTCGCGCCTGGAAGGTTTTCATGCCAATGGATCATGTCTCGGGGAACCAACGTTGTGGTATATTGTCTGAACAAGCTTACACTGCACAGCGCACAAGAACAGAACATAGCAAAGGTTCACTCACAGAAAGAAAAACAACCACACACTGTCTAACTCAACTCTCGTGTGCATTACGCTTCTTCATCTTCTTTTATTCTTATATATAACAAGCAATTCAAACTCCAGGTCATTACTAAGTAACTTTTCTAAATGAGTTTAATCTTGTTTCAAAGCTACCGAAGGGGTGCTAACATATAAGCTATTTGGCGTGACAATGTTCGCGGATTTTATGCATCTCTGCGCGTAACTTTGTTGTTCGTACCCAGTACGGTGTTGTTAGCCAGAAGTGAGAACTCCCGCATTCTCGGCAGGAGTTCCCAAATGACTTTAATCGGCCTTGATGGCGTTACTTTGTCATTCCCGAAGTCGGTCGTTGAAACATCGTCCTGTTTGTCCGATGTAACGCTTTCCACAGGAAAGGGGAAAAGAATAAATCACTCTTATGCGCAAGGAATCAAAGTTTGGTGGTTCTTGTTGCAGAACGCTGGCGTAATAAAGCGGCCTTTTTTTTTTACATCAGCTTGAGCGTTATTCGGAGCGGAGAAGACGACGTCTACATTGATAAGATGCGCTGTTTTCTCGAGCTTGAGCGCTGTCGTCGACAACAGTCGACGTAACGCATTGTCTGGAAAGGATAATAAGGGTTTTACGTTAGCAACACCAATATGCTGTGAGAGTTGGAATGAATCAGAGCTATCTGTTTCGTCTTGACTTCACACTAACGAATCAAGCAAGCATTCAAAGTAAGTGTCAAGCCAATACAGTTCACTTAACGCTTTAGCGTAGTCGTGTTTGAGAAGGGCAGGGTAATGAAAGTATGTAACGAATAAACAAAATATTCTGTCCCAGAAAACCGATGGCTAGGTTTATTTTATTATTCATGCGGCTTAAACTGACGTCATATTGCATACTCTTGTGGTCCTGACCACCATGCAAAGAGGAGAGAGGGAATCGCTTTGGTGCAGTTTCAGTGACGGGTTAATCCTATAACCTTCTGGGAGAGAATAGCAACGTCTGTGCAAACCGAGGCACGAAAAAGTATCCTGGTAAGAGGAGTTCCTATCCTCTCTTCTTCTGGTATCAACGCAGCGCTCTTGCATGACGTCACGTGCAGTCATCTATACCTTAACTGCAGATTTCTGCGACATTGATAAGTTTTGTAGAAACTTTGCCTTTCTGAAGGAAACTGTCTGCAACGAGAAATGAGGGTAAATTCAATAAGAAGAGCAGGGATGTCCTTGCCCTTCTTATAATATTGACTTCATTTTTCATGCAGTACGAATTAGCTTGCACGAGGAGCTGCGTAGTGCTACTTTGTTTCTGAAAATATGACATCGCTTGCCAGCGACGGCATTCAAGCCCGGTAAATTTAGCAGATATACAGGTGGTGCAAGCTGGTGAAAGCGTTAGACGCAATTTGAAGGGACACAACTTTATAGCACACTCGCATCTGTTACTTAATCGAGGTTTCGGCGCTTCGCTATCGTAGAGGCCTAGCAAAGTGTTTATTAGTTGTTATCGATTAATGATTATCTTCTCATTGTAATCACGGCTTATACTCCGTTTACCCTCGCCTGACAGCACCGTGGAAACTACGTGCCTGTTGAACTACACATGCTGATCTTTTCCCACGAGCCTGTTCTCTGGCCATACCCTCGCAGGGGTTCGGTGATAAAAGACGGGAGGTTCATTGGTCTGGTGAACATGTAGCTCTTGTCGTACTGTCTGCTGACGGGTGAACGAAGTATACTGTTCTCTATCTCTCTCCCCCCCCCCCCACACACACAGTTTCAGACTTTCGTAGTTCTACTGTTGCCTGCGTGAAATAAACATTTGTTCTCGCGCTTTATGTGATTGTCTAGCTTTTTATTTTGGCTTCGTGTAGGTTTTGTTGCTTTATTACTGGAAGTAGTGATCAAAAGCACGAATTCTCAAACTTGGAGAAAATAATATTTGATCGAATTAAGTGACATTAATTCACATTGGGATTACTATACGGGCACTGGTGGTTACGTAACACCTGGATTACGTGGCTCCGTGAACCATAAAGGCCTGTTCACACATACAGCGGATGCTGCTAGCGCCGTTAGCGCTCCGATCGAGTGTCATGTGGCGCTCTCTACTCTGCGCGTGACTTCGTTCTAATATAGCGGTGATTAGGATTTAGTAGCGCATTGTTAAACGCTCCAGTAGCGCCTTGTTATGGCTCTCCAGTGGCTTTGTTAGCGTCAATAGCGCTGCCGTATAGCGCTTCAGTAGCACTTCTGTAGCCATGACGCTGCGGATTAGCGTGCACTGTAGGTTCCGGTTTCTGGTTGGGTGTGCACCAGCAGCAACATGCGACATGGGATGCTGAAATAGAAATGCGAGAAATGGTCTTACATACGCGACTAGTGCATGTGTGTGGACGGCCTAACCCCGGAAAGAGCCTTCAAAGCGGAAATGTTTCACCACGAGATACCGGTACTACCACGAACTCTTAGTCCTAAGCTGAGGACCGAGACACAGAGCTTCTTTCTGAAGGCGACATTTTTAACTGCGTGTCGTTGAAGTCAGGGTCACGTACGTCTGAATAGAAAGCGATGAGGTCGGACTCTAATCAATTAGTCGCTCAGAGTCCATGACTCTCGATCGCCTGCCTGACCCTTTGCTTGGAGAGCAGCTTTTTACTTCGTCTTCTTTCCATGCCAAATGAAAAAGAACAAAGGAATCGCCGTGCACGCGCTGTTCCGCAGCAGCAAGCACGACACAAGGAGCGTGAGAACGCTAACAAAGCGCTTCTGTAGCACCAACAGAGTGCTAACAGAGCGCTACCAAGCGATAACCGAGCGCTATATCACGCGCTTCAGAAGCGCCACATGAGTGCCCCTTCGAGCGCCTCACGACGCTAACTTAGCGCTCCGCTGTGGTATGTGAACCGGCCTTTAGCTCTAAAGCATAGTAATGATAAGAGCGGTTGCCGAAATCGGAATAAATGGCGTGCTCGGAAAACTTAGCAAGAATTATTGCTTAATAAAAGAGGATGCTCACAGCAAGAATGATGCATGGCTCGTCATATGTGTAGAAGAATCATCTTCCCCATCTGATCAAAGACTGAAAAATCAGCGAAAAAGGTCGTCGAAATAAATGAGGATGCGCTTCAATGAGTCACCTCTCTGACATAGCTGGCTTCCGGTTGGGTAAGGTAGAAACGTCTGCATGATATAAGGCCGCCCAAATTGAACATAGAGATTTTGTTTTCCGTTGCTCGCTACCGGGGGACTTATAGGTCGCCAATATGATATTCCGCTTCTAGATATAACTCCCTCGAGCGGAATGGCACATGTCGTCACCAGTTTGGCGAGGTTCTTCCTATCCTGCCGGGGGCTGGTGCAAAACACTCACGCCTGAACAACCGCCTCCCCTTGTAAATGACTGCAGGGTTTCTTATCGTCAAGGACAGGTGATAATCGCTGGGTACTAGGTCGACCCGTGCATATTTCCGGCCAAACGTCCGACGGCTCGTACGGCATCGGAAAACTCTGGAAACGATTCAGAATGTAATTTCCGCCTTTGGCGCGATTGAGAAACTTCACGGTTTGAACGTACGCCATTCTGTCACACTCACTTCTTCCGCATGAGAGCACACTCTACAACCCACATGTTCTGAAACTCATCCTGTTGTTTTGATTACGCAGTAAGAAGCAATACCCATCTCGACGAAGGCTCAAAACCCCATCTCGTTCCGATCATATCCGATTAAGCGATGGCGTGGGAGAAGCGAGCTTTCTCTGGGCGGCAGCAGACGGCCCGGCATCGGGAAGGGCGGCTCTTTTCTCGTCTCCCTGGGCAACGGGCGCCGCGTGGTCGGCAGGCAGCGAAGCCAGAAGAGCGTGTCGTCGCCTGGCCTTCGCACGCGCCCGGCTCTCGCTTCCAGGGGAGAGGGACCTGGGTGAGGAGCGAAACCCGGGGCCGGGCGAACCCTGGCCCCAAAGGCTCGGAATTCGGGTCGTGCGCCTCGTCGGCTGGTACTTGTGCCTGGCACACTCAGCCCGCCAAACCCCATCGGCACGGGGAGGACGGGAGCAGACAGCAACTATACATTGCTTGCTCTTGACGTCACATCAATGGCCATTCCGGTGGCCCTGCTGCTGAGTGCGTACCTTCTGCCGCATACATTTCGCACCACCGAATTTGTTTTTCCCTGCAGAAGCACTGGAAATGCCCCGGAACGAATGTCAGCTCGGGGCAATGACGTCACTTGCAAGCATTGCAGTCACTGGCGGCCATAGCCGAGTTCGATTTTACTGAGGACGTACTGCCAATGACAGTGCTTGTGCAATGTGATTTTTACGCTATACAGATTGATAAAGAGCAAACTCACAGGTGTGAGCTCGTTTTGAGCTTTCATCATGAACAGTGCACTGAAATTTGAATTCAATTCAATTCATTTATTTACTCCATCATCATATGCGTGACGGAATCAGAAAAAAATGCTGCAAAACATGAAGCTTGACGAAGCCTCTGCTCCCTAACGGCCGATCGGCGGGCACGAAAAGTCAACACATTTTAAAGACGGAAAGAAATAGCCAGTGCCATGCAGGCGAAGATCTAAAAAGTTAAGAGGTGAACATTTTGCGTATTGTTTTCTTATCAAGTGCATCAATACAAACACGTCGGCCTTTTAAAAAGTTTAGTACGGTTGGCAGTGTATACTGTACCATTTGATTCCCATAGGACGAGGTATTCACAGGGGATCCGGCACTACTAGAGTTTTTGTATAGGTTCCCTACGGGAGCCAGAGTTGCGTGTTCATCTCCGTAGCGCCGTCTTTCCTGCACAGCATGTTGATCCTGCTCCTCACGTGACTGAATTCGGCGAATAGCGGCGCCGCGCGTTCGAGGCGCGCGGCGCGCTCAAAAGCAGGGGTACGTACGCCGGCGCGCGTGCAACGTCTACTTTCCTGCACGGCACTTGATCCGGCTCCTCACGTGATCGGATTTCGGCGAATAGCGGCGCGGCGTCACGTGGAAAACAGACGCGCAGCTCTGGCTCCCGTGGGAGCCTATACAAGAACTCTAGGCACTACGTACTCTAATATTATTTTTTAACACTTAGTCTAAACAACCGCGGTCTAGGTGGTAAAAACATTTTAGGGATGCCGCGTATACTGTCGCAAGCTTATATTTGTAATATTCTGGCATCTTTATTACTTTATGCTTATAAAAACGAGGGTCAATGTGTGCGTAATACGACGCATTGGCTACGAATCTGATAGTTTTCTTCGGCAATAAAAAAATAGGTTATTAAGGTCTGTAGTGATCGTGGTTGCCCCACTAGGTTAGAATAGGATATACGAAAATCGAACCATGCATTATAAATGAAGAGTTTAACACTAGATGGCAATAAATGGCGATGTTTATATAGAATACCTACGATATTCGAGAGTTCAAGTGTAAGATTTTGAATATGAGTCCCATAGCATATGCTCGTGAAAAATTACACCTAAAGTTTTAACAGTGCTTAGAAATTCAATTTCCGAAAAGTTTAACATTAACTTCTCGGATTCATTGCACACTGTGCCTGTTGATTTAAATATAACGGATTTTGTCTTTTTTGAAATTTATTTCTAGGCAGTCTATGTACTAAGTTTTTTCCGACATATGTTTGCATCGGCAACTAATCTATCAATGTTTTTCCTCAAAACAAAAAATACTAGTATTGTCGGCATAAATGACAATTGAGGTGTTACTTGCAATACCGACTAGATATCATTTACAAACAAATTAAAAAGCAATGGTCCTAAGATACTACCTTGAGGTACCCTTTGTTCAGACTGCTCTCAGAATTGAAGAAAATCCGTTGATTTCAACTGTCTGCATCCGACAGCTTAAAGGCCGATGACCAGACTCGAGATTCTGCAAGAGCAGGGGATCCTCCCCACCATGGTAGAGGAGGAAACAGGCAACGGTGGGCAGGATAAAAAGGGGGAGGGGAAGAAGGGAGGAAAAGTGGAAAGCGCGAACTGGTCGTGGGTTTTAAGTAGCTCTCAACTAGTGCAAAAAATGCCCCCGAATTCCATGAAAATTTAGTTTTTTTAATAAAACTTTATGATTCAGCCGGGCAAAAACTTTTGAGAAATCTATGACAATTCGCAACATTAAGAGTTTGTTTTCTACGTTGTTTAGAATAATTTATTTTTTGCTGTAGAAGAGCTAGTTTTGTGGAGTGACCTTCCCGAAAGCCATATTGAGATTCAGTAAATATCGAGTTTTTTCACAAAATGTTGTTAAGGCTAGCATGTATAATCTTCTCTATGCCCTTAGAAAAAAACGGGCAAGACTGAAATTGGTCTGTAATCGGACATATTATTTCTATCTCCAGACTTATATAAAACAGACAGCATCGCAATCTCCATAACCTTTGGAAAAACGCCAGTCGAGAGCGACAAATTAAAAATATGCGTGAGGCAGGGCGTAATAATGTCAATAACATATTTTACTGGCTGCATCGCTATGCCATTAAAATCAGCACATTTACTGTTTTAGAGCGCAGCTCTTAGGCGACCGTTTCCGGCTTGAGCGGCGTCGGCGTCGCAGTTGCCGTCGGCGTAACCGCGCGTTGCATTATGGGACGCTTCCCATAATGACGTCGCATGTGAAGTCACGTGTGACGTCTCGAGGGTCACGAGGAAGGAGGAGGAGGAGAAAATTTTTTCCGCTAACTTTAAGGGAAAAGTTACCCGCTAAATTTAGCGGAAACAAATTCCTCGCTAAATTTAGCGGGAAATGTAGCGGGCAGGGGAGGAGGGCATGGCTTCCCTCCATACCCTCCCTCCTCAAGAGTTGCGCTCTAATTCGGCATTACAGGGAGTTGTAAGCGTCTTTAAGTTTTTGTTTTTTGTTTTTTAGGTTTCAAAACACCGAAGGTACTTCCCACTCATCAGTAGGAAAAAGGAAGCAGTTTCCTGCGATGCGTTGAGTTAGACAGAAGTCACTACTTTCTAACTGAACAGAGGGAAATAGGTTCGTAAAATCGTGATTAAATTTATTCGCTAACTCTACTTCAGGTAAAGTTTTATCTTTAATTACAAGTTCTTTCACAGCGTTTTGTTGACCGTTTCGGTTTGAGATATTATTGCTTTTTTTTTAATGTCTCCTAGGCGGTTAGCTGAATGCCTCCTATCAACGTTACTATACTCTATTTCACCTTATGATGTACCGCAGGAAAGCCTACAAGCGCAAGCTCCTTGCTCTGGGGCAGATATCGGCGGCACAAGCTCTCGTGCATTAAGGGCAGCTGCCAACGCTATGAGCTCGCGCTTCCAGCCCATAACGCTCCGTGCGGGAACTATAGGGGGCGCTTTGAAAAACGCGCAGCGCCGCTAGCGGAGTGAGCTGGCGTCCGACAGTGAGAGGCGCTGTTGCAGCAGCCTGCGGCGCCTTTTCGCATGCCAAGCTGTGGCGGTGGAAGCTCGCATGGACGAAACTTTGCTTTTGAGCCGATACGTTGAGGGGTTACGTTGCGTGAGTGGTGGGGCAGAAGGGCATTTAGCTGTTCTCCACTTCACTATATATTGAGTTTGAGTCGCTATTATGGGCTAATTTCTCTAGTTGAGGCCGAAAGGAGTTAGACAATTTTCCGAAAAACAAGACGGCCGTTACCATAATTGCTCTGAGTGAGAATTTATTTGCGCTCGTCGCTGTAAACGTAGGACTGCTGGAACGATGATATTTGGAGGCGAGTGAGATGTTCGTTAAGTTTGTGCACGAAGTGTGCCAAGTTATGTTTCTAACGAATAAAGAAATAAAGCTGTACGGGATATCCAATATTGGACCCAAAATGTTGTGTTATAGCGGGCTGTGCAAAGTGCAGATTTGGGCACACAGGTGCTTGGACTTGACAGTAACATGACACTGGCACTTAATATACCAAAAAGAGTGTGGCATAGGGAAACCACGCGGAAGTTTGGTTTGGGCGGCGTAACTCAATGGGAACCGATTTTAACCATGCAAGGACTGTCAGGAGAATACCACTCGTCGTGGGAAGTGGAGACTTTACAGGTAGGAAGGACTAGTGGACTGTACTTCCAATTGAAACAACTTTACGAAAGGTGGTTACGAAAGCCGAAAAAACAAAGTTGTCGGCCAACACACGGTTGTGGCCGTCAAGGGCTTTTGCGGTCAGCTGTTGTGTAATAACCTGTTGTGCGAGGTGCCGATTTTCGGCGCACAGGTACTTTGACATGACCATAACTTGACACAACACTTATTTTACCAAAAGAGGTGGTATAGCGAAACCAGGGGGAAATTTAGTTTGGGCGGCGTAACTATATGGGAACTGGTTTTGCCCGTTAAAGACTGTCAAGATAATACCACTCATCGTGGGAGCTGCACACTTTACAGGTAGGAAGGGACCAGTGGACGGCACTTCCAGTTCGAACCACTTTGCGATAGGTGAAAGCCGAGAAAAAAAAAATTGTTGTCTACAGAACTCGGGGTGTCAGCGCTTCCACATCCAAAATTAGGCCGATCAAGAAAGAAAGCATGCGGAAAAAGAACCGATATGATATGGAAAAAGCTTAATTCCGTGTTGAAATGTATGAACGGTCCAAAGCATTTGGAAAATTTAATGTGCAATGGTGAGCAGCTAGTCGGAAAGGAACTGGCGAACAAGTTCAATGAATATTTTGTCAACTTAAGTAATGAAATCCCCGAGGATGATGCCTGCAAGTATATACAGTTTAGCAATTGTTCGTCGTTCTTTCTTACCCCAGTTACTGACTCAGAGGTAATATCTACATTTCAATCATTAAATAACAGTAAAAGCTGTGACCCCGACGGTATACAGATAAAGCCCGTCAAACACGTCATCGATCTTATCTCCGCTTGTCTGACGCATATTTTCAATCTTTGCTTTCAAAACGGCATTTTTCCGAAACGAATGCAGCTCGCAAGAGTATCGGTCATATATAAAAAGGGCGATAAAAACGATCTTGGTAATTATAGACCAATTTCAATTTTGCCAGTGTTCTCTAAAGGTCTAGAAAAAATGCTGCTCCTTCGAATGTCATTATTTGCAGATAGTCATAACTTAATCACCCCATCTCAGTTCGGTTTCCGCAAGCAGCGATCTACTGAACTCGCTCTTCTCACTCAAAAAGAATACATTCTTAAAGGTTTTGAAAATAAGAAACTAGTTCTCGGCTTATTCATTGACTTCACGAAGGCTTTTGATTTTCTTGATCACAACCTTCTAATTAAAAAACTCGAAATATATGGCTATCGGGGTCAGGTTTCGCTTCTTGTTCAATCATATTTGTCTTTTCGTCAGCAGTATGTCGACATCACCGGTCAATTGTCCGATGTAAAGCCAATTAAATCAGGGGTTCCTCAAGGAAGCATTTTGGGTCCTTTTTTATTTAATCTTTATATAAATGATATCGTAAATATAAGCAATTCAACAAAATTTATTATCTACGCAGACGACACGAGCATGTTGTTTCATGGAGATAGCCCCGCAGAACTCATTGAGAACGCAAACGTTACGCTAGCAAAGTTAAATACATGGAGTAGGTATAATGGGTTAAAAATAAATGTGAATAAGACAAAGGCTGTTTTGTTTCGTCCGAAGGGTAAAATTGTTAACATAGACGAGGATATAATGTTCGATTCTTCTAAAATAGAAGTGGTACAAGCATTTAAAACTTTAGGTGTCTTTTTTTCAGAGAACATGTCATGGGATGCTCATGTAAATTTTGTTACATCAAAACTGTCAAGCATTGTTGGCCTAGCGTATCGTCACAAAGATATTTTGCCTTTTAGAATAAAGTTGCTAATATATAACTCGCTATTTTACTCACAAATTAATTACGGCCATTTAATTTGGGGAACAACCACTCATACAAATCTACAAAAGATATTTTTATTACAAAAAAGATTCTACGAAGCATTTGCAATGTTTCACCGGAATTTCCAACGGAAAAATTATTTAGCCAGCTAGATGTAGTAAAAATTTTTAACATGTATCGATATCGCCTATGTGTCAAATATAAAGCTGAAATTAGTATGAATGTACGACATCTTGTAAGCTTAGCTGACTTAAAAGAAAAAGTATATGCATATCCAACGAGAGTCAGGGAACCTTGGGTAGTCCCATTTTTCAGAACTAATTATGGCCTTCAAACCACTGCATTTACTCTTCCAACCACCCTCAACTACTTTTGTGCGCAACACATCGAGCTTGAAAATATGTCTGCAGATAACCTTAGGAACATAATAAGTCTTAGCCAAACTGATCAAATGTGAGTGGTATGTTTATATGCTAATTTTTTGTTATATCTATACTATTGCAATTGTGACTTTCCTGTTTTGAACATCTTGTTGATGTATCATTTGATTTTTCTGTTAAATATATTTTTCCGCTGCTGACTTTTGGGGGCTCGGGACCAGTCAAGCTGTTTTAACAGCTTTTTTCCCAAGCCCCCACCAACACTGTACCTCATTGTTGGAAATAAAGCTATTATTATTATTATTATTATTATAAACTTCCATATCGTCGATTCTCCAGTGATTCCGAGTTTCATTGTAGTTTTCCTTAGATTCATATTTGTCACTTTCTTTTTTTACCGTTCGAATCTTTCTTCATGAAGTACAGGATTGTGTCCATACTTTTCCGGAAATATCATCGACACGTATGATGGAGACGAAACATCTTTGGGGGCATTCCTCCAACGAAATTGGCACTGCATACCCGCGAGTGTGGGGAAGGCATTTCAGTTCGTCCCATCGGCGCTAACACATGGTAGGCGTTACTGGTATGAAAACAAACGCGTGAGCGCAAAGCGGCAGTGTAGAATATGTCAGCCGATGCCGACACAGTGGAAGGCATGATCGGGAGACCAAATTTCTCGCGTCGTACGGCAAGGGATCATCGTTGTCATCGTTGTCGTACGGCAAGGGTCCACAAAACATCGGCGAGGTGAAAACTGCGAAACTTTGTCCCCACGAGATACTGACGCATAACATTGAAGCACTCAATGACGCAGCACAGGCAGCACTTCATGCTGTGAACCCAGCGCAACCGCACCGCTCCGCCTTCAATGCGCACCAACGTACGCGGCAAGGTTTCGGTTTCGCTCTCTCTGGGGTTCTCACTGCCCATCTTCGGTACCGCGCCGCGCGGCGGCGCGCCAGTCGCGTCGCACGGAGTGTATAGAACCCTCAGTTGGGAAACCCACCGTTGAAACCTGGACCGCTGGCGTCCACCGAGACCGAGCTAAATACGACAACAGCGCCACTCTGTATCATTTGTCTGTACTGTGGTCACCTTGAGCTTTTAGAAAGCATGTTTTTGCGTACAAACAACCGGGAAAAGAAAACTGTTTTTTAGTAACTTTTCTTGGAGTTTAGTACAAAATGAAGGGCGCGTGATGTTTTCTAATATCTTTATTCCGCAAGGTTTCGCAGCACAAGTAATATTGTTTTTATACAACCATGCCAAAGCGGTGATTTCAGGTAGCGCGTCCCGACCTAGGTGCATCTTAACTTCGGTAGTAATTTGCGGCGCGTCCGCTTGGGAGACGGGGATGGCACCCTGAAACGCCTTTCACTGTATCTGCTTCGGCGCCAAAATGGCCGATTAAAGCCGAAAATAGAAGTCACGTGCAGTTCCTCGAGTGGCCGCTGCGGGAGAAATGGCGGCGTTGTGATCGCCTTTAGCTCGGTTCTCGAGTAAGAATCAGTGCCGTTTTTTCAGAGCAGTCTCTATGGCAGTTTCCCAACTGAGTATCGCTGCCTCCCATGAACCATTAGTATCACTGCCTCCTATAAACGATTCTATGACCGCCTTCTGCGCGCTGCTATATTTGTATATTTGGCTGTAGAGCGTGTCCTTAGAATGCGAAGTGGCTATTTTTTGAGAATTATCAGAAGCCTCGCACGAGTCCTTAGCCCAATGCCTCGGCAATATTACTGACATAGCAGTTAGCGGGACACTTAGCGGGTTTCGCGCAGTCGACCAGGCTCCATATTGGCGGGGGCCATTTTCGGCACTCCGCCAAGCCATTCTACATTGAGGTCACACTGCTCGACACGAGTCTGACGTTACGCTGCGCATCACGTCACCTAAACGATATTGATGCCTGGAGAACTGGGGGACAAAGGACAAACGCAAATCTCCAAACACAGCTAGTTGATTGGTGCTCGCTGAAAACATCCCCCTGGTCCTGGTATCGAACCAGGGACCTCTCCATTTACAGTGGAGCGCTCTATACCAACTGAGCTGACTAGGGTTTATACCCTTCTCGGACGGGCTAACTTAGTGTACTTCAACCAAGTGCACTTCAGCTCTCCAATGTCACTCGTGTTTTGCTGCCACACGGGAGAAATAAGCGTCACTCGGAAATGATGGCAATAACGATAGGTTAAGTACTACTAGACACCTAAGACGTTAAAGACATAAATGTATCAGCAACGCTTAGTAGTTTGAATGACGACACGTTTCGAAAACAGCGTTACCTTAATTGACAGTATTTACGTCAATTAGTTGATTCTGATCGATCATCACAGGCCACGATAAAAAGAAATATATAAAAAAGACGCGAACTCACTTGAACTCCAGTCTCTTCTTCAGCAAGAAGCCGCGTGGCACACCACACGAATGACACTAAAGGCGAAGTGCGCTCCGTTGAAGTGCATTAAATTAGCTCGTCTTACCGGGGTATCAAAGTCAGTAGAGCAAACGGGTTCTATCATCTACCACCAGTCTAACACCAACAAGGGTGAACGGCCTGCATTTTAAGGTTATGGTGTTAATGCAATTAATGCAAAGTTGCAGGCGAGCTAGACGTTTGTTCTGTCCAGCTCGCCTGCAACTTTGCATTAAGTGCATTAACACATCACCTGTTACATGGCGTCAGCTGACACCATGACGTGACGTTGTCGTGTCTAGTCACTTTGCACAGCGACTCCATGCGGCTTCATGACATCAGGTTAAACCGCGAGTCACGTGATGTCATAAGGTCACGTGACATTCAGACGTAATATAACAATACGTCGTCACGTGACACCATGATGACACGCGGAAACTTAAGCAGTCTCTGCTGATAATAGAAACAATAAAAACAAAGCTTTTTCCCTAATTATGCCAGAAAGGTTCTCGGACAATAAAAAGACCCCCCCCCCCCCCTTTTTTTTCTCCGCCACCTACCCTGAAAAATTGTGAGGCACTTCTTATGAGTTATGCTGCTAAGCACTTCTTACGAGTTATGAATGCGAAAGCATTCTCGGCGCCGAGAGGAGCAGAAGCGGCCACAGCGCCGCCAGTGAGAGCGGCGGTGCGCCGCACAGACCGCCCTAGCTCGCTGGTGACGGCTGCGCCGCTGGGTGAGGCAGCGGCGGGAGTGTGAAGCTCGGTGAGGCGCGTGCTGAAATCACGTTTCTTCTTATCATCATTATCGTCCTAGTTGCGGGTACCGGCTGACGACGTTAGACCTCAAAGCGTAACGTTAGGCCTAACGTGAGCCCAGCGCCGCACACACGCGTGTCCCCCCCCCCCTCACGTCGAACAGCTGCGCGCCCCGGTTGAGGAAGTTGGATCTCAAAGACTAACGATAGGCTTGACATGAGGCCAACGCAAATCACCCCTCCCCCGCCCCGCTCCCCCTCCCCCGGCCCCCAGCAGTTCGGCTGGCCCCTTAGCAACAATGTCGCCGTTGCTACAGAGCCAGATGACGCGTCGCAGCCACTAGGAAATTAGGTGCCGTTTCGCTCATCCAATGCGAAGGTGCGAAGGTGCCGTTTTTCTCAGCCACTGGGGATTTAGGTGCCGTTTTCGCTGCTGCAGACAACGGCGGCTTCGCTCCATGGGACATGTAATGCTTTCGTATTAAAATTGCCGATAACAAAATGCCGCCGTAGCACAGTCAATGCCAAGAGCTCGTGTCGAGAGGCGCGTTTTCCCGCGCTCCGGAAGAAAAAAGAAACAAGCGTTTTGAACAAAATTGTAGCTGTCCATTTTGTTTCGAACGTTTGTGTTAGCGCCCCCTCTGTGCGTAAACGCGACACCGATGACGACCGACTTCACCGTGACGTACTGAGCATTAAAACAGGACTGCTGATTTTTATTCACAACCTTCCAAACTTGCGGCGATATGTTGGAGGAAGCAAGCTTGGCAAAGGGATGCAAATTAATAGTCAAAATAAGGCGTTTATAGCGCAGGAGCAAAGTGAAATTTGTTTTAGGTTTTTTCGGAGGAAGAGTTACTGCAGCGGACGTCAGCACGAAAAGCATATGTCCCTACACCAAGGGCATGCTACACTGCAGCATGCCGCTTTGGTGTTTGGGTAATTTAGAAAGATCCTTATTCCAGGGGTCATGCTATCTAGGCATTCCCGGATAACAAGGCCGCAGTGCTGGATTTGTGACGTCACCAACCGGGAGCCAGCTGGGGCGGAGATCGGAGACCAGTATTGCTTCGGCGTTCGGGTAGGACTCCCACCACGACATACCAAATGTCGGCTCGCAAAGTATCAAAAATTGAAGCTGCAGGTGGAAATGAGGTGATTCCGCTCTTCCTAATGGTTGCTTGTCTTCGTCCCGTATTCTAGGCGTTCCGATGTCGCGCCCTATTGGACTATCTCTGAGGCGAAGGGATGTTTTTCTCATTTTCCTGCGTGTCGCTATTTCTGATCCTTCCCGGCTTAATCAAGATGTATTTTTTTCCTCGCTTTTCAGCGAGCCCGATCGAATGATCTACTTATCATTAGACCTCTACCGGAAAATCCGGGGAGACCTTGCAACGAGGGGAATGGTGGGGCTGTTAGGATGGATGCTCGTGCTGGCTCAAAAGCTGCGGCACGGCTCATCCTCCTTGGCGTTAGCTGCTCAGAAAAGACAAAGCGAACGGAAAAAGAAGCTCGCCTTCTCTGAGTTTGCGAATCACCAACTGTTAAACAACGTGAACTCCGTCATCGCTTCCATACACGTTTTCAGCTCAAGAAAAAAGGAAGGTTTGAGCATTGTTATACGCTGCGCGAAGTAGTTCTTACAAGATTTCATTGTAAGAGGAAGAAGCAATGCTTTTGTGCGTTCGAAACATGTACGTCTTGATAACATAACACATTTCTAATTACAATGCACCTACATACATCTTATTTCTCCACACAAGGGAGTAAACTGTAAAGCTGCGCGATAAGCCGGACTTTTTTAGTGCGGCTCTTGAGGAGAAAACGAGTTATAGGATAATTTCACGTTTCGTACATCTGAACATCACAATACGTAAAGCAGGCATGCATATTTCCGAAAGGGTCTATTGTCAAGAGACAATGTAGCTCCTGCTTGTTTGGAAAAGAAGGCGTTCCTAATAAGACGCCACGTGAGGCCGTCATGTTACCCTCTATCCGCGAGGATTAAGGCTCAGTTAACTCAGCTCAGGTTGAAGGAGCAAACTCAGCGTTGTCGGGAGTTACTCTTTTGCTGCATCAAAAGCGACATTTTATTTTATTAATAAGCCGGATGCTGCTTTATAATTGTTCAACATCCGCGCTTATATTACATAAACCAAGAAATAAATGGGTGAGCCATGCTTCCGTAATCCATGGAGCGAATATGCGGCGATGAACCGACGAACTTGGCCCGGCAGCGCGTTCGCTTTGCGCGCGGTGCGTCAGCCGCTCTCCTAGCGACACGCGCAGAGAGTACGCCACCTGGCGAAATTCGCCGCTCTTTTCGGTCCATGGAGTCCGGTTGTAGTGTGAGGACCATACTGTTTCTTAGCCGTTCAATATTGACCAAAAAAAGTACATCGACTTTTAAGGCGTTCCGCGTAGATTGATTTCCGGGAATGCAGTATCGCCACAAAGCTCGATTTAATGGCCACATGGGCGACTGAAATAGCAACATCGATCCTAAATTCTGAACACTATTGATTCAGCTTCCATATTGCGCGGCGATTTTCATCGCGGTTGGGCAAAAACCACTTCTACATCTTTTTTGTTTGTCTGTTTGTAGTGATGAACATTATTGACTGAATATTTCGGAAAGACTTTATTACCTAGATAAAAACACAAACTTGGTCGATATAGCGATCCTAGAAAATGCAGTTTTGGCACCTTATATTTGAATGGGCGTCTTACAGAAAGGGGAGAGCTCGCTAAACGTATAGGTTGTCCTGGTTATCCTAGTTTTATCGTAAAAAAAGAAGTTAAATAAACTCCGATTTCGTATAAGGTCGTTCAATAAAGACCATTGAGAGCAAAGCATAAATAACTACAGAATCGACGAACATAAATTTCTTTTTAATGGTCAGGTATAGTGCTAAGCAATGTTGAGAAAATAGTTGTTCAGTAGTTGAAGGCCAGAATTATATGGCATTTTACTGGGGCAGGTTGAGCTCATAAATATTCGAGGATTTCATGTGCAGTTAGAGAATAAATTATGGGTAAACATTAAAGTGCAGGCTAGGTTCATATATACAGATTAAAAACTCAACAGTATAAGAATCAGTTAAAATTATGATTGAATTCAACAAAACTGAAATGAGAAAAGAACAGGCAGTGTGCGGTCTTGTTTATTCTGGGGCTTAGCTTCTTTCCGACATAGCTAATTTACCACCACGGTCCTCAATAGTAAACTAAAGATGTACACCGAATAGAAAAAGCGTAATGTATTTTAATGCGTTAGCATAGCCTTGGTACGTAAGCTACCTTGGACCTGGTTTGGAGCACACGCATATAAAGTTCTCAATGCCGCCACTGCGATGGCGCCACAGTCCCGGTGGCTGTGGAATGAATAAATGAAAGCACGTTTAACGGTGAAAGAAAAAAAAAAACAAAAAAAACAACAGGCGGTTGCACAATAACATTTCTTGACAGAAAGGCAAAAAATTAAATTGTCTTACTGAGGCCCGTTTTTCTCTATATAGGTGACTACGGATCCGTATTTTCGAATCGCCTCTAAAGGTTTTATCCACACTTGTAGATCTTTCGGCATGTCTCGGGGGTCTATTCTTCTAAGTGCTTCCTCCTTTCTTTTTTGAAGTGTTTGCAGTTCCATAGAAGGTGGTAAATTTCGGAGTGGCGTCTTGTGTCTGCAAAAGGTGAATTTTGGTGGCTCTAACGAAAATTCTAGATCTTTTCTAATTTTTTTTTTCGTCTCCCATTTTTTGAGAAGGTGCGGAGTTACGGCGCTTCCAGTCCTTAAGTTTCTCAGGAGAGCTGTTTGATATCTCCTGAGTCCAGGGGGAGGGAGTCTTGTTCTTCGGGATCTATGTCTTGAAGTTGCTTGTTTAGTTGCCCCTTTGCCATGTTAATGATGGCTGTTGGGTCGTATTCATTATTTCGATTGTTTGCCTCAATTGAGTATATTAGATGTTGTTGATATTGGCTCGCGTTGTCGGAAAGGATGGAACGGCTATACACTTCCGCGACTTTGTTAGGATTACATTTTTTAATTCGAATTCGTCCCGGGATTTAACGCAAGAGTATTGTGGTATTTTCGTTCTTCTGTATCATTATTGCCTTCTTCAGTATTTTTCGTATAGTCGGGCTTACCGCTGGGTAGTGCATTGCATGTTCCGGTGACTTCTTGTGAGTCTGTAAAAAGGGTTATTATTATTTTTCTTTTTGCGCAGTTCTGCCTGCATGTTTTATTGTAGAAAGAATGGCTTGCGCTTCAGCTTCTTCCGGGAAATCTGCTATGTTGGGTATACGCCCATGTGAGGAGCGACGCCGTGATGTACCACCTAGCAACCGAAGATCGCCGGCGGCGTCCCCCTTCGCCAATTTCGGCGCTGCGCAGTGAGGGGACGGTGGCGCGTGTATCAATGGGACGCGTGTCAACCCCCTCCCCCTTTCACGCCGCCTCGCGGCGATAGTCTGCGGATGGCTCGTTACAAACTACTAACCCACCTTGAACCAGGTGTACACGCCGCCCTCGCGGCGCCCCGCCGGCGGCTCAGGCACGCCCTCGCCCCGCTGTCCCCCACTGCACCTCGGTTGCTTGGTGTGACGTCAGACCGCCATCTCTATAACCAGCCAATCCTGTGCGGCCGCAGTACTTCATGCACACGTTACGTGACGACATTCGACACTCGATTCGATACCCGATACAGCTAAATTAATACCCTTGCGCTCCTCCGGCTTAGCCACCTCCCTCCCCTTCTATAAACTATCTCTATCTCTATCTCCCCCCCCCCCCAACCTTTCTCCCCCCCCCCCCTGAGAGCCAGTGACAAACGCGCCCGGTGCGCATCCACAATTGGCCCCCTCCTCCCCCCTCTTTATTCTCTTCCAACATAACAACGCTTACACACACACACCTGATCTGCTTGCACCAGGGAGAAGAGGGTTTCGGGGATGTTCACCCCGCGCTAAAGTGCTCGGAGGCTGATTTCACCATGTTTTATTTTATACCGGGTGTTTCATTTTAATTCGAACAGATTTATTAGATGCACAAATACAATTCGTGCATGTGAGTTATACAGCCAATGGGACATTATGTGGGTGGCTAATCTTTGCCCTAAGTCGGCTAATTAATTAATATTCATTAATTCACTTTTACGTTAGTGAAAATGAACATATGGTTCCAATTAGAAACTTACTGAGCGTCATCGGAAGCCATTAAATGAACTCTTTTTAGAAGGACTTGACTTTAGAACGACTTTAGAACGCAAAAACGTTACCACTCGTGAAGCAGGTGCAAAGCTAGCAGTGGCGGAACGCTAACATAGTCTAGTCACCCGCGGTTTGCCACTTCTAGCTTTGCGCATACTTCACGAGTGGTAACTTTTTTACGCCCCTGAGTTTCCCACGAGCTTCAAGTCGCTCTAAAAAGAGTCGATTTAGTGGTTTTCGATGACGCTTAGTAGGTTTGTAATTGGAGCCATATGTACATTTTCACTAACTAAAAAGGGAATTAACGAATTTTAATTAATTAGCCGACTTAGAGCAAAGATCAGCCACCCACATAATGTCTCCTTGGCCGTATAACTCACCTGTACAAATTGTACTTGTGCATCTTGAGGAATGTTTTGTAATAAATCTGTTCGAATTAAAATGGAACACCCGGTATATATCCGCTTCGCGAAATGCATGCTGGCGCATTTCTTCGAGAATCAGCGTGGCGGCAGCAGCAATTTCGGCTCATTTCGCTTTTAAAAACTTTCGAGGGAATTAATTTCGTGCAGTTCAGTCAGACGCGCTACATATCGGTTCCTAGAAATTCGCCTTTTTTTTTCTCGTTTTTTGGGGGTTTTGCGTAGCACAAATAAAAAAGAAACTTCAACATATAAAAAATACGTGTGCGTAACCAATGCCCCCTACAAGACAAGTAAAAAAATATGTGGGTGGCGCTTTACGCGTGTCCATGTCTACTGCCTTGTGTCGCGCAAAAACACTTAGACTACAAGACAAGGCCTGCGCCTTCCGTCCCCAGACGTCTCCACTGGTGGATCCAGACAGCGCCGCCTGGCGTGCGTCATCGTAGTGAACGGCGCGTCTTTCAGCGCCTCCCAACGAGCGCGACAAACCAAGCGGCGACGGAAACAGCGACGCGTCTTCTGCTTTGCGGCGGCTCCCGTCGAGCTTCGGCGTCTTTGGGCCGGGCATCTACGGACGATGACGTAATGGGCACGCCTTGTCTTTCAGGTGGTACTGGCGTAACAATTGGCGATGGTTAAATCTTCCAGAAATATTAAACTGAATTCGGGGTGAGTTCAATAGATGCACTTTTGTTTTGTTACATCCTAATATAGGGTGTCTGAATAACCCAGGCTGGATCTAAAATGGGCCGTAAAAATCGGCGCCTGCACGTAGCAATCTAAACTTTCCGTTAAAGGTGTACTTCACAAGTGGGTTTCACACTCGCAAAATTACGAAGCTTGGCTCCCTTTCTGTAAAAAATACGGCCGAAAATCTTGCCAGGGGGAACGGCGGTGACGAAGCGGACGACCGAATCGAGTGGCGGGGCGCATTTTTTCACACGCATTGCTAGATGGCTTCGGGAGCAGCGTCGGAAGGTGTAGCCGACCAGGGAAGGAAAGATAACGCTCAAACAAAATCCGTCTGCAGCAAGAGCGCCGTCGTTATGCAACCGCGTTTTCTTTTATTTTTGTTACTTCAATTTATGCTATCATTGCCCGCATTAATTTCAAAACCAAAGGTGAATTTCAAAAACATTATGTTCATTTTAAAAGACGACGGACGTCGCGAGGCAGTCTCGATAAAGAGGTAGCGCCATCTATCAACACGTGCGCCAAACGCGTCCTGCCACTCAACTCGGTCGTCTGCGTGGCCGTCCGCCCTTGACCTTGGAAAGTTTTCTTGCCCTATTTTTTTAAAAATAAGGGAGCTACGCTTTGTAGTTTTACGAGATAAACCCCACGAGTGAACTACACCTTTGACGAAAGGTTTAGTTTGCTATGTGCAGGCGCCGATTTTCGCGGTCCATTTTAGTTCCAGCCGCGGAATTTCAAACACCCTTATATCTGCAGTCTAAATAAGAAGTCATTATAATGTAATGCAGAAAGCAGAAAAACAAAAAATCAGCCACTTCTTGCTCATCTTGTTCAGTGTGCACAAATCGGACGCCTTCCACATGCCACGCTGGTGCTCTCTTACACCGAGCTGTCGAACCAATACCTCCAAGGCCGCACTGGAGCAGTTTTTAAGTTACCAGCCTGTACGCGGTGCGCCGATTGGATGCGAAGGAGGTGTAAGCATTCGGATGGGGTGCGTGTTGATTCAGTGACAAACCAAAACTCCGCTTCACCGCAAACAACAACAACAACAACAAATCATTGATTTTTTTTAAAGGCATTATATGGGAAACGTATTTCTTTTTAAAGGGCAACTCCGCTTCATTTTTGGTTTTGAAAAAACAATGCAGTCCTCTTCAGTATCGCCTAGGAAGACCACACGTCAAATATTACGACGCAGTTCTGTCTAAATGTTTCTTAAACGGTCCGGCAAACTTTGCAACTCGCCAAGTTGCCGAAATCGGCTGACTCGAGCGGGCGAATTCAGGCGCAACCAACAGCGCAGTCAAGGCTACGGCATGGGCGGAGCCAACATTGAGCTAAACGTCATCTTCATGGCCCTCTTTGCTTGTTTTTACTTCTCCGATCGAGCGTAGCGCATGACGTCAGCAACGTTGCCTCTCTGCGCTCAGCGGTGTCCACGTGACTGGCGTACGCGCCAGCGCAGCGCGCTTCTGGGAGCAGACCGGCCGCCCGCCGTGGTCCAGCCGTTACGGCACCTGCTGCTGTTTGCGTCACAACCATCTAGCGCCTCACGCTTGTATTATTGTCCCTCGGAGTGGCGGCTGCACCGTTCGAGGTGAGTGTACTCTGGTGGCCCTGCTCGGGCCAGTGTCGGAAGAAGTAAACACTGGGTACCACGGCAGCCGTATCGCGCGACGTCACGGTGACGGCGGACTACGGAAGGCGCTGCAGGCTATGCGTCAACGGACCCCCGTCCGGTGGAGTTCAGCACATCGAAGCGTCATGTGCTGTATTCTGCGGCGCACGCATACGCGCGACGAAGCTTTCGGCACGCGATGTGGGGGCACGTCACCCAGAAACATCGAGCAGGCATGCGTGGGCCGACGTGGCGAGCATGGTCTGCGCTGGCAACGGCTACGCGTCAAGCGCCAGTCGCCTCTCACGTCTTGTTATCGTCTCTCGGTCTGTACGCTATGGACACCACGTGCGCAAACTTATGCCGCAGTTGTGCAGACGTCGTCGAATGCCGTAGACACCAAAACGTGGCGAAGAGTGCGGTGCAGAGCAGACGACACTAGCGCCTGCCACACGCCCGCCCCTCCATCCCGCCCGTCGTTGGGCCGAGGATCACGTGACATCTCGTACCACGTGACGGCCATGTACTTGGCGGCCCGAGGCCCATGTTGCCGGACGGAGCCGAAGTTTCGGTTACGATTTCCGCTCGTGTTTAAATTTAAATTTAAAAAATATATATCCCATTTTTCGCGAAGCAAACGCTGTAGTGTCTTTAACTAGGGCTTTTTTGATTCGAAATCACTCATTATCCCGAAATCTTCGGAATTGAGCGGAGTTCCTTTAAATTTTCTACGAAAAATAAAGTGAAACACTCACCCCGTTCGACGCAATTTAGGTGGAGGTCAAGGCCCTCTGTAAAGGCTCTGTTATACTCCATAGTCGAAAGTAGCAAACGTGGTGAGCGGAAAGCTAGCAAACGTAGTGATTGGTCGCAGATAACGTCTTCCTGCTCTCCGGCCAATCAAAGGCCCCCGTTCTGCGTCACGCTACCTTCGCTGCGCTGAACCTCTGATTATAACAGAGCCTTAAGCCCCGCCCACGGATCAGGAGCCCCACCCCCTACCATGCTGGATTGGCCTGACTGCTCGGCCGAACACGCTCGCAAGCCTAGTGACTGCCGCGATATCTGGTGCGTCTGTGTCCGGCGTCTGACACCGCGTGCTAGACAAGCAAGCAGACGCGCGGCAGCCTCCGGTATCGTCGTCTGCAACGCTCGTAAAGCGGCGCTTGGGCGTCCGTTGTCCTAACGTTGTGCCGTCCAAAAAACGTCGGCAAGACTCGCAAGACGCGACCATAAAAGCGGCCTTCTAGCCTTCTATCATGCACCGAGCCACGGTCCAGTAGAAGCGCCTGTCACGTCTGTCGATCTCCAGAGAAAAGGGATTGAGAGGACTAAAGAAAATGGACGAAATGAATATGCAGTCTTTTAAGCTTTTCAGTGCTTTTTTTCTTTTTGTATGGCATTGGCGAGCAAGTTGGTTGGGGGTTACGAGGCACTATTTAAACGCGATTTAATATTATTCGCTTTGAATGGTCAGGTACAATCTTTATTTTCCTCTTAAAATACAGTTGAAATGTTAATCCCACATTAGCCAACATTGGGTGGTGCGTGGGACGCGGTAGGTTCTTCGGCGTTTTTTGTTAGAAAATTACAAAACTTCTAGAGCACGCAATTGCGAAATAAATATAGTTACTATCTACAGAAAAATATAGTTATAGCCATTCTAATCCATTAGACAGCAGTAATGTACAAGATATGTTGGCTTTTGGCATTGCTTACGTCACGTCGTTGACTACGATTCACCATATCGAAGCGAACAAAATTTTGAAATGGTGTTTATTACTCTGCTCAAGTATCTACGTTTTTTTACAGCGAGGCTGTTTATGGCTAAGGTTCCGGGGATTTTTAATGTCCCTGTCCATAGCCTTTTCTATACTGACAAAGCCTGGCAGATCGCCACGAGACGCGGCCGCTGAAAGTGAAAAGATAGAGCGCCAGACAACGGATGAGAGGAGAGTCATGTAACGGGCGCCCCGCTGCGGCGAGACGCCGAAACACACTTCTCCCGAGCGATGGAATGTCCGCCCGTGCTCCTCGCGTTCCTCGCGCTACCGCTTCTTTTCGTCGGGTTTGAAAACCATATTTCGGGTCCTCATCGCTGCAAAAGCTGTGTGCTGACGTCCAGGTTCCCCGAGAAATGCTCTCTGCTACCAGATCCTCGCGCTCCAATCATGCGACCGGGCACTCTATGGCTCCGTCGTCGAACTGCCAGGCTTTGTGAGTATAGACGAGGCAGGCTCGCTGCAGACGCCGGCACGTGCGGCGCGGCGAACATCAGTCCCTGCATTCTCCTTGAGGCTTGGGTAATTTAGCAGTAGGTTTATTCAGTAGATTAGTTATCAATAGGCGCCATTTTCAAGATCAGTAGACTCTCAGGTAGATAATAAAGGTCTCCTAAAGATGTGCCGCTGTGCGACCCGAGTCGGCCATGTCTACACTCGCACCGCCCTCCCTTTGTCGACGTTCCAAGCGCTTGCGTGCCTAGTTTCCTTTCCTTCCACTTTCCCGTGGCGGCGGTCCTGTCGCGCGTGTCTACTTTCCGTCGTCACATCTACTACGGACGAAAAAAGAAGTTGAAACAAGGGCCGTAATGATGATGTCTCCCGTATGCCCTGGACGAAGAAGTCGTCGGAACCAGCACCACTATACCAGCACTATGGATGAAGGGAAGAACAAAGCAAGCGTTTGGTTGGTGGCAGCTAGTCGGGTTGTTCCTAGGCTTCACTGATGATGTCTCCTGCATGGCAGACGAAACGTCTACTCATAAATTGTTGACATTGTTATATAAGCTGGAGGTACTTGTTTCGCACTCATGAATCCCGGCCTTTGGAACAGTTCCGCGTCTACTCTCCGCCGTGTGGCGGTTCCGTCGCGCTTGTCTAGTTTCCCCCGGCTCTCGGGGAGGGTCTGCTGCCGTGTGCTAAACAGCTTCTCTGGTCATCCTTCTTCACAGAAGGGTATGGCTTATAAATTTTACAGCTTTTTTTTTTAGTTTTGGGAATTTTATTTTGAGTAATCTCTTCAGGTAATTGATTTAAAACTCTTGGGCACATTTTAATTTATTGTGGCCTCTCTCATTTTAGTATAAATGAATAGTTCAATAATTTTTCTATTCACTTTGAGCGTTCTTGCTTTGGCATTTTCCGCTTCGTTGTTGAAAGCACGTTTTATTATAATATCATACTTTATCTAAAATGAAAAAAAAAGTGAGGGCGCAGGCGAGCTGGTAGGTTTACCATTTTTTAGACCACCTGAGACTGGGTGGAAGAAACAGAACGACGGCTCAAAAGGCAACAGTCTCTAAGAAACAACATTATTAACTATTTATGCCTAAAGTTTCACAGGTCAGTTTCTTCACTTAGGCAAGCACTATTTTTTGGCTATCCTTATTTGGATCGATTCTCTCTTTAGTTGTAGATATTTGGAACAGTGTCCGTAGACTGTTATTCCATATTAAAGTCTGTTACAATTAAGTGTATATCCTTCTTAGTATATATCGAGGGACCACATCTTTTACGTGGAACACACTCATAAAAATATTGGCGCAAAAGACAAAAAACAAGGGAAGGTACGACGGGACAAGCGCTACTTACAACTGACGTTTTAATGAAAAGATATATGAAGAAAAGGATACATCTGCGCCATTAATAGCCTTATGTTTTTACAAATGTGTTCTGCGTGAATATCCCATTTAATATGTTTTTTTTTCTTTATGCATCCCTAGTTATTTGACATTACCAGCGTATTTCAAGGGAACGCACGAGCAATTACTTCAATTTTGCTCGTGAATTTGTATTGATAATTCAGTTAGTATTTGTTTCCTCGGGTCTCTGAAGCATAATGCTTGTTTTTTTTAGGAAGTTTACAGATTTCTTCTTTTAGGTACTATTATGTTAATTTAAAAATACCTTCTTGAATCATCTTTACAGCTACCTTGTGACTTGTGTGTGGGCATATGCAATTACTGTATCGTCTGCAAATTTAAAGAGTCACTTTTTAATTGACCTCGTACTATCTCGTTAAGGTATAAACTAAAAAGAAGTTTAGTGAGTACCCTACCTGCGGTCTCCTAGCTTGGAC